>PVJX010028362.1:0-23938 GCA_004027295.1 Dolichotis patagonum | reverse complement strand
ACAGTCTCACTGTTTGAATGTCTACTTTACATGTTTTAACTTTGTAATTTGAACAACTATTTCCAAGAAGTCAGTATGTAATTAGTCAAGTAATAATTTCTTAGGTTTTATTGTTGTACTTTTCCTCTTTTCCTTGGAATACTGTATGGTTGCTACCCTTTATTCTGTTTTATTTTGTTTTGTTTTTTCCTCTTTAAATTAAAAAAAGAAAAAGAAAAAAAAAATCAGAGACTGAAAATTTTGCAGACAAAGAAACAATGGGACCCAATACGGAGGCTGAGAGAGTGACAGTAAATCCCAGAAAGGACTTTTTTTTCTTGTTAACCAACGAGCAGAGAGGCAGGTTGGCTATGTCAAAAATGGGACAAAGATGATTTCCATAGACTGTGTCTGCATCCTTATTCTTCATTTCATCTTCCAATTGCTTGTGTCCCTGTGAGGCAAGTGGTTTATGTTTTTCCCTTTTCTATTAGATGATCATCATCAAAAGTGCTTAGTGATCTCTAAAATGACAACTGCTATATATAATAAATCTGCCCGTGTAAAGGGAATACTTTGAAAATTTCTTGCCTTCTTCACTCAGGCTACAGATTTGTTATCTTACTATGTATAAGCAAGACATGGCCTGTTATGGAATGAATATCCTTGTCTCAAAATGTATGTGTGAAGAGCTAATACCCAATGGTATTATATTTAGAAAGGGTCTTTAAGAAGACAATTAAAGTTAAGGTCTATTCAATGGATTGGGTTAAATTTTAGATGAAAACATGATAGACCACTGGAAATAGGGATTTTATAAACTACTCAAAGCAATTTACATAAATTCTAATTATATCTTTCTAATTAAATATTTTGTTGATTTCCACACACTAAAAATTAATGTATTTCTGGTTTCCCTGAGTATTTGTAACTTGACTATTCATTGTTGACCACATAAAGAAACTATTCCAAAGATTACTTAAGCTAGATTCTGATTATTTTGATTTTTGCTGAATGAAAGTATTAAGAGGAAAAACAAGGCTATAGAGAGGGAATGACAGTAAACTAAGATGCCCAAGTTAAACAAACTGAGATTGTCTTTTTCTCAGTTGTCCAAAAGTATATATTTATCATGTGAGTGTGATGTTTTAAAAATGTGTGTGTGTTTGTGTGTGTGTGTTGTAACAATAGTTCAGCTAAGCCAACTAACATACACATTATCTCAAATACATTCTTTTTTTGGTGAGAGTACTTAGAACCTTCTCTCAGTGATCTCATGGTACTATAGGCACCATGTTGTGAGATGAGCAAAAGAAAAACAGTACCACATAATCTCACTGAAATGTGGCATTTAAAAACTTGATCTCACAGAGCACAAACTAGGAAAGTAGTTACCAGTACTATTGTGGCAGGGAGAGTGGAAGGGTAAGCAGATGTTACAAACTCTCATACATCAGAAATAAGTTCAAAATATTTCTCACTGCTATCCCAACTTCCCTACTTCTCTGCAGTTATTTGCTACAAAAACTTATAAGAAATCCTGTTTTAAGGGAGAATGGTAGGGTAAAAGGCAAATGTCAGAGCCAGTAGACTCTAATTAAACCTTACCTAGGAAGAAATACAAAGTAATTTTAAAACAAAAAGCTATAAAATAAAACTAGACAACTAACTGAAAATGTGTAACTCTCAAGAGAAGTGCATAGGATTATTTAAAAACAGTTGCTGCTGCTGGAATTTTTCTTCCATGAATGGGGGGCAGGGGAGCACAGGAACTGATTATGCACTAACTATGTCATATTTATGTGTCAATATATTACCTAGTTTTCAGGTTATTGCTGGCCCTGAAGAACTTTCCCTCTCATATAACTTTTATTATCATTTTCTTAGAGAACTCAAAAATCATTGTGTAAGCAATTCTTCCAAACATATATTTATTTACCCTGAACAATTTTTAGACAATTTCATGGCTCGTGGACATCTGACCTCAAACTTCTGGCAAACTGCTAGGCCTTGTCCAATCATTTTGCTTCTACATTTTTTATTATCTTGTCATCCCCATATTTTCAGGGTTGAATTTATTTTGTGTGTAAATTTATATTACTTGTGTTCTCAGGGTTGTTCTCTGAAACTGAAAATTCAAGTAAAGCGTCAACTTCAACTACTGAGGGTACAGAGGAGAATCCTGGAAACCTGTGTAATCAAGTAATTGAAAACAAATTGGGCTTAAATCTAGCTACTACTTGCAATGATTTAATCTTTCTCCTGTTATGTCACCTCCCACAAGACTGCTTGCAAAACTCAGGCTTTGACAATAGCATGTGAACACTGTAGTACCTGTTTTCTGTTGGGTTGCTAATGCTTTCCTTCTCTTTTATACCAAACATGTAGCATGATGATGCACTAGTTACATTTATCCTTCTATGTTCTACTTATTTAAGTGACTTTAACAACTTCCTTCTGAATTTGTTATCTGATCCACTGAACATGAACGATAAGATCACACTTTGAGAATTATTGGCACAACATGATGAGATACAGATTAGCATCCATTCTTCCTTTTAATAATTAAGTCTCTTTGCTTCAGCAGAGCACATCGCTTCTTGATTATAAATAATGTGTCTTGCAAACACTAAGACCCTATGGCTAAGTTCTGGCCAGTGACACATGAAATACGTGAGATTTCTACTGCTAGGTGGTGTCCTTAGAAGAAAGTTTGTTGTCTCTCTTTCTTTATCCATTCATTGGAAAATGTGCGAGGTAGTGGTGAACCAACTTGGTTAAGCAGACAAAGGAACACATTCCAACTGATAGAGAAATAGAGAAAAAATCTGAGAACCTAATAAAACCTCATGGAGTTGAGTTGAGTTGATTGGATATTGCTGTCCCATTTTATTGAATCCTGTCCCATTTTAAGAGATTAACTGATTTTTTTCTATTATCACTATGAAGAATTCATCAAATTCAATACAGAGACAGTGGTGGGGAGAAGCTTTTGGTACATATTATTGGGGTGAAATTAGAGAAGCATATTAAGTAATGCAAACTGTAAGGAAGAGCATCACCACTGAAAGCAAATAATATGGAAGAGTGAATGGATGAACTCTTAAGTGTGCAACATTTGTGAAGATATTTCTCAGACAAGTTATTTGTGCACATGTTTAAATGACTACAGTTTCCCTGCTTGATCTCTTTGCTCAAGTCGAGCTTTAATTGTTGGTTCAAAAATTGCTTTCCCTCTGAATTCTTCCCTGGTTTTCTAAGGCAATTAGATACTTGCTCTACAGTAATTTCACATGGTGAATCATAACACTGATCACAACCACTGAAGTTTCTTCGTATTCTCTTCCTTAAGATAGAAATGCTTTGATTTTTTTCTATGCTTTATCTCAGCTCTTAATTGGTATATAATAAGTTCTCAATAAATGTTTCAAAATAAATAATGTTAATGGAATTTTTGGCCCTTACAAGTTACCATGCATAGTCTTATTAATTTATTTGGTCTTTCCTGGTAAGAAGTAGTATTAGCCTTAATCCACATAAGCAAAATTGAAGTTTAAATAACTTGTCTAAGATTACACAGCCAGTAGGAACAAAAAGATTAAACCCAGAAAATCTGCGAAGTCAGTTCTTGGGTACTCAATAACATCTTTATGCTATTCTTGAACTGACTGAGAAAATGAAAAAAGATTGTTTGAACTTATTTTGTTCTTCTCACTGTGCTAGGCATAGAAAGTAATAAAGTCATTACCTCTGGCCCTCGAAACAATATTTTATTTAAAAGTGTGCAGAGAATGCACATATGTGGGGAAGAGGCAGGAAAATATTAAAATATTTAATGGATATGGCCGAGTCTCTCTTCTATTTTTGTCTAAATTAATGAAGGCAAATGGTGAAATTCAAGGATCTCCCACATGATGGTAGCGTAAAAACCCTTCTCTCCACACATGTATTTATTTCTTATTTCACTAGGAAGATGTACTACCTACTTATAAAAATTACTACATTTTTTAATAAAAGAAAACAATAAACTATGAGCTGGAGTTAGCATAGATTTCCAAGGAAACCAATCATGCCATAAAATGGCTTTTTATGTCCTACCATTCAGAGATAAATTGATAATGGAAGAATTGCAGAATTATTGGATTATATTTGATTTATTCTGCCCGAGTTAGTGTCTCAGGAAAACTTGCTCTTATATTAAGCAAAATTGCTCCAGGTGTTGGATGAGCACTGTCAAATGCATTACATACTAACTGAAAGGTCATAAAACATAACATAATTGCAAATTGCTTGGCATTTAGATGAAAATGCCCAAACTACAAGAGTTTATGAAGCACACATAACCAAAAACCATAACTATATTAAATATTTTTAGCAACCAAAATATAGACAATCTGTTTTATGAATAGTGAAACAGTAGTCAAAGGGATTGTCCTTCATATATCTAGTACTTGTTTTTTATGTCATATATGTTATTTTCATAATTCATTTAATAGCATATAATTTGGGTGATTAGTGGGAGGGAAGAAAGCAGCTTACGTTTTCTTACTGCTTAATAAGTGCCATTTTTGAAAGAATAACTGTTCTCTGTAATTTGTGCAAATTTGGGACACATCCTGGCATAGGTCACAGCCATTATTATCATTGTCTTAGTCTCACAACAATTCTTACAAGGTAGGTAGCAAAAACAGCATGTGTCTAAACATCTGAGAGGTCTGAAATCAAACTCTCTTCCACTGCTTTGATTTTGTAGCCTGTGGCTAATTTGTTAAAGCTTTTACACTTCAGATCCTCTATAATTAAATTAAGGATTGTACCTGTCTTTTAAGATTTCCATAAAGATGGAAACTTAATGAATTGAATTTGCTTATTAACATACTGGTCAGAATAAAAATTCTCATCAAATGGGTGTTGTTATTGTTAAGAAAATCTCATTGCCCTTGGAGTTCACTGCCTCAATTTCAGTTTCAAATGGTTGTTCAGAAGCTATTTATATTTTTAATAAAAACTTTGATTGTATGTTTATAATCTTCCATGATTAAAAGCATATACATCCATAATCCCCCAGCCCCGCAACTTATATCCCTAAACCCCTAAGCAGGTTTTTCTTCTATATTACTTTTTATACTGCCCTATTTACTGGAGACATACCAGATGTTTGGAGATAGGAGAGGTCATTTAAATTACTGTTCAATGTCAGACGTGGTAAATTACTCATCCTACACAAACATGTTCTTAATGTTTATAAGCATTTTGCATTGCTGTTGCTTTAAAATCAAAGATAAAATTATTTGATGTAACAGTTTTGATTTACAAGTTTTATGAGATTGACTTAAAAATATTACCTATTTTCACAATTGAAAATACTAACTTATCTGGTTTGAGGCTTATTGTACATTTTAAAAAGCATTTTATTTTAATTCTGTAAATTCCTCCTAGTGTTAATTTAATTAAAAGCAATTAATATTTACTGATAGGACATGCCCCTCGCTCAGGAATTTAAACTCTATTAGTAAAACAGATTAGTTAGAGATCATTAAGGAAGAGAATGTATTTATTTAGTTTCATTTTTAAAGTATTTAGTACTTATTGCTACAAAGGCTATAGTAACTATGAATCTGTGACTCAATGCAATTCTACCATGAATTTGTGTATTACCTTATGCCCTTTTCAATTAATTATAAGTAACACAGTTTCAAACCATGTTAATTTTTTTATTTCTGTCTGTGTCAATTTGCTTGCTTTTCAAATATAATTGATCAACTCCATCAGTCATGCTTTGTGGGTAAGAAAACCTTTATGGAGTTGAACCTGGGTCAATATAGAAATTTTATCAGCAATGATGCAGATTATAAGACAATATGTATATTTCTCTCAACCCAGGAGGAAAAGAAATAAAAACGGTAGGATTCACTATAAATTAACTTAGATTTATTTAGTGATATGTACTTATTCAACACAAAGACTTTATGAATATTCACTGATTCAAGTCATCTGTGGTGTTTATTAAGGAAATTATATATTTGAGAATAAAGAGTATAGGAAAGTCTATACATGAACCGTCTGAACATCATTTAGTCTCCTGTCCTCATGTGAGTAGAACACAAGTGTCCCATAGTTTTTTCTGCCAGAAATTGAGCCTCCCAACAGTTGGATGAAACTTACATGATCTAACAAATTAAGGTCTAGATGCAAAGTCAAGATCATATTGTATCCATCTCATGATCTCCACGTATTATACTACATATTTTTCACATATATTACATATTTTTATGATCTTCTCCAAGTACTTCAAGAATGCAAAGCAGATCTTGTTATATTCTTATTGAAAAGGGAATATAATCCTCAGAAAAAAATTGTTTTTACAATATGACATTACTAGTAACTGGAGAGATAGAAACTAAGATTCATTACTTCAAACTTTGTAATGTAACCTTTCAGTAAAAATATAGGATTTTTTTTAAATTTTAACCCCAGACCACTTATATTCTCTCTATTACATAGCTACCTTAGGTTCTAAATTATTCTAATATGTGGATTATTCCTCCTCCTCTCAACTTTCAGCTTCTTATACATCTCTCCTTCTGTATTGATGCCAATTCACCTATCACAGTCACTCATTCCCAGGGCTGACCTCAACCTTACCGTTTTCTCCTATGGTGATTGTATAATTTTCATTCTATGAGCACACGCCTTTTTGACAAACACCTCTTTACTTTCCACTTTATACTCTCTCTAGTATTCCAACCCAACAATCCAGTACAACCATATTCTAAAAATCAAAGATCTCACTTCCTTTCACTCTTCACCTTAAACTATTCCATAGCTATGCTCCTTTCCTTTTCTATGATTGATACACTTGTCTCACACTTCCTTTGTTGTGTGTTGTTCTGAATATTAAGGTAGAGATGGTTAAGGATTTATAATATTCTCTATTAGCAGAGAGCTAAGAAACCACAACTCTATCTCCCCATATGCTATGGGATGGGATAAAGTCTCCTGATTTTATGAGTATAAAGTATGCCTCATGGGATTAATTTACCCAGTAACAAAACAATTGAAACACAGAGTCATAACGTAAACCCAGCTTTTCTCAGGTGATAAAACTATGTAAAAGGTACAGTTTTAGTAATCCAGAAACCTTAAGATTGCAATTCAAAAACAGACTGTATGTAATGAATTTAATAGTGCTATTTAGAAAAATAATTGGCAGCTCATAAGTACAATACATGTGTAGAGTGTGTTAATATTATGAAAGATAATCTATTTTCATCTACTAGCTCATAGAAAAGACACTAATTCAAAATTCTCAATTTAGAAATTATTGCTAGTATCCTTCAATTCAAAGAAGCTCACCACCTAGTAAGAAAAATTGATGAGAGCAATTATAAATTAATGAGGAAAATGTGCTAATAAGATCCAAACAAAGACTAAGAAAAGCATTTGACCCAGTGAGGAATAGAGGAACAGCCAAATCATGGAAGTTTCCAGAACTGTTGGAGTGTCTGGGATAATGAAAATAATGTAATAACTAAAAGTAGTAACTTTTTCATATGGCTAATGTGTAAATGTCCCCCACAACACCTCATGCACTCCTAGGCAGGGCTTCCCTGATGTAGCTAGATCTAGGGTGTTTGAATGTAGATTTAAGATGTGTGATTACTAAACTAGTTCACTGATTAGTTCTGAGTATGGATAATGAGAAGGCCCACCCTCAGTGTGGGTGAACCAACCAATAGGCTTGCCGCCTGCGTGGAGTATAAACGGGGGAAAAAGGCAGGCTTTCTGCCTCCTGCTTGCCCTGCCATGCCACCCTGCCTTGAAGCCAGCTATTATGCACTAAAACCTCTACAAATTGTGGGCAAAACAAGCCTTTCCTCCTCTAAATTGTACATGTTAGGTATTTTATTGCAGCAATAACAAAGCAACTAAGATACTCTTATTGCACTTCTCATTTTCTGGAATTTTCAACCCAGTCATCATACTTTCCAGACTGGCTAAATCCCAACTGCTCACCTTCACACCAGTCCAGCAAAATTTGTACATCCCACATCACCATTATTCTTCCCATGTACTTTAGAGGCCAAGTGATGCGTTTCTGCCCTTAAGAAATTCACTGAATAGGCCTGGGGATATAGCTCAGTGATGTAAGTACCTGCCTGGCAAATGTGAGGTTGTGAGTTTGATCCCCAGTACCAAAAAAAAAAAAAAAGAAAGAAGAAATTTGCTGATTCATGGTGATGCTCCAAACATGGCAATGGAGCCAAAAACAACCACTCCACTTCCTCCTTCTTCTTCCCTTGGTCCAACATAAACTTCCTGCCTTCTCTTTTGGGTGTGCCAAGGCTCTTCCAATCAGCAGCTGCTATGTGATTTTGCAAGACTCTCAAACTTCCCTCAGCCAGAGTTAATAAAAACCTAACTGAATCTTTGTTGTCCCCAGAGGGAATCTTGCACTCTCCAGCAGCCCTCCCGTGCCCACAATAAAGGCCTTTTTTTATTTCTCTCTCCATCTCTCTTTGTCTCTCAACTGTGCCAAAACACCTATCACTGAGCAAACAGAGAAAGAAGAAAAATGGCAGGAGGAGAAAGTCAACAAGCACTCAGTCAGTCATCCTGTCAGTAGTCCTGTCAGTCATCCTGTCCTCCAAGGGCATCCATGTTCATTTCAGGCAGAGTTCTTCCAGCTTCCAGAGGTAAAATTCATGAAAATAACATAAATATTAAAAGGAAAAAGTAATGTTAAGATTATTGTAAGAATATGACAATTTCTGAAATCAAGTCACATGTGAACGTGAAACAGAGCAAAGGCAATTTAGCGTATGAAGTTACTTTCTTTGCCTTTTGAAGGCCACGTGTGTCTTCCATATTAGCTGGTAAGCTGATTCACTCACCTCCTCACCTGCATATTGCTATGCTAGAGACACAATACAGCTGCTACCTGCAGGTTTACTTCTTGAAACCTCATGTCTTAGACCAGCCACTTAACAGTTATACCTCTATATTGCTAAGCTAAATTTTTCAAGGGGAAAAATTTAAAATTCCAGATAGTATGGTAAGCATTATAGATAAAATAGCAAAACAAGAAACAAGTTCTACTCACAAAGAACCTGGTGTGTAGTGGGGAATACATACAGTGGTGTGTCAATTCATGAACTCAATTCTTTCCACAATCCTGGGCACAAACTGAACTAGACGAGAACCAAATCCAATTCTACTGTAAGGTTAACATTGAACCCAACCATTGAATTGATAGTTCTCATCCAACCCAGTTTGAGGCCAGAATCTTGGAAACAATTGAGCTTGTGAACTGAGTTGCCACTGTTATTTACTCAATAAATGATTCATTTGTTAATCATCCTTTCTTTCAACAAGGATTTATTGAGCATATTCTATGGACCTAGT
The DNA here is from genome assembly GCA_004027295.1 of Dolichotis patagonum. Classification (NCBI taxonomy): domain Eukaryota; kingdom Metazoa; phylum Chordata; class Mammalia; order Rodentia; family Caviidae; genus Dolichotis; species Dolichotis patagonum. The sequence goes on along the minus strand of PVJX010028362.1, from coordinate 14,554 downwards.
AATGTATTAAAAACAAGATAAACAGAAAATTAACAACTTTTCTGTTCTTAAGGAATAGAGCTTGTTATTTAGAGGCAGATCAATCATTGATCAGGTAACCCCACAACTATTATTAGATGTTAGGTCATGTATTACAATGCTGAGTTCATGGTGCTACAATAACATCTAGCACACACTTCACAGTATCAAAGAAGTTTGGAAAATTCATTAAATATAGAAAATTAAGCAGAAATATAAAGAATGCACAGGCAAATTAACAAAGACAAACAAAATCCCAGGTGGAAAGTAAAAAGATTGAAAACTAAATGTACTGGGAGGCAAGAGGTTCAACCACAGTGGAGACACAAGAAAGCCTCAGTGACTGACTCACAGAGTGTAAACATGTGTATAAAAGAACCGTGGCTTACCTGGACTTAATCATGCTGTGCATATTAGGGCAGAGAGAGTAATGGGAATACATTCAAAGTTTTTAAAGATAAGAATCAATAATGCCATCACTTAATTTATGCTTGGAAAATCTAACTCGGGCTGCACCACTGAGAAGGGACTAGAATGAGCAGGGTTATGAGTGTTAAATGTGGTGTATCGTCTTGGCTGAACAGTGGTACCCAGTTGTTCAAGCAAATACTAATTTAGATATTGCTGTGAAGGTTCTCCACAGATGTGATTGACATCTGCAATCAGTTGACTTTAAGTAAAGGCGGTTACCCTCAGGGGATGCATCTCATCTGGTCTGTTGATACCCTTTATATCAAAGAATAAGAAATGCTGACTGAGGGCTACAACTTACCACAAAAATATTCTCTTATTTCCCTACCCTGCTGGTCTTCCACACAGATTTCAAGATCAAGACTTCAGTGTAAGGCTGAACATGTAGCTCTGTGGCACCTGCCACTGTAGGCGAGGTCCTGGGTTTAATCTCTCGAACCACCGCCACACACAAAAACATCAATACATACTCTAGCTTGAATTTTCAACTTACCAGCTGGCCTTCCCTGTAAATCTCAGGTCTGTCAGCCCCGTGAGTCAGTGAGTCAAGTACTTCAGATAAATCTATTTTTATAATGATTAACATAAAAGTTTCTCTGGAGAATCCTGACAACCCCAGCTGATACAGAGGGCAAAAGGACAATTTTTCAATCAAACCCGTAAGGGTTTATTGCTGTTTGTAGATTTTCTGACAGAGATGGAGGGAAGTTGCCAGATTCCAAAGGAGTTAAAAAGATAAAATCAAAGAATTTGGTGTTGAGCTGAATCTAGAAGGAGGTTAAGGAAGAGCAAGTTCAGTAAAATTACAGATATTTTGTTTCAAGGCTATAGTGACACTCATCAAACCAAGTGCTAGCTGAATTCAGAGAGTCTGCCAAAATTTTAAGATGATAAGAGATACTGACCTTAGACTCTGTCAGTCTGGAGCTCAGAGGAAAAGTGTGGTCTAGAGACAATTAAAGTCTCATCCCAGCCAATGTCATTCAACTACTCTGTGTCATCTAGACACAGCCAGTGTCATCCAGTTGCTAGCAATGTCATATAGGTAAGCCAATTTCATCTAGATTCAGCTAAGGTCATCTAGATATAGCCAATGTCATCCAGATACCAACAATGTCGTCTAGATACAGCCAATGTCATCCACATACAGCCAAGGGCATCTAGCTATAACCAATGTCATCTAGATACAATCAATGTCATCTGGATACAGTCTGTGACATCTAAATGCAGCCAGTGTCATTCAGATACAGCAAAGGGCATCCAGATACACCCAGTGATGGAAGCCATTGGTGTAGGAGAGGTAACAGGGAAGGGAGCAGAGGGGATGAAAGCGTCAAGCTGCAGAAGACTTCAATCATAAGCCGTCTTGAGTCTTGTATCCATCCATCTTTCCATGCAATGGACACCATAGGAATCACAAATCCCTCTTTCTAAGATTTCATGCTAAAGTCAAGTCAGTTTTAGCCAAAAGGGAGAACTGAGTGTATTAGACAAGCCTGATACTGATATAGGGAATGAAACTCCCCACCTACTATGTCCAGTAAGAGCTCATGTTCATGCCACTGAGCTAAATCCCCGGTCTTTGCCTTCTATTTTGAGATCTGGCTCACAGCAAGAGGCGTGTGTCCCCTCCAAGGTCATGAGATATCTGGTCCTCTGTGCCAGCTTCCTCAAAGGCCTAGCACTGTCTGACTGCTTATAATATTTCTAACTGGCTCAACTGCCTGTAACAATACCACTGGTCAATTTTACCAAGGTTCCAATATTTTCTCTTCAAAAATCACTCATAGGTAGAAGTAAAATTAATGAATTTGATTTTCCATGAGGTATTTATTGTCCTATTTTTGCTTGCATGGATCCACATATTTTGAGCATGTATTTCTGTCAAAAAAGTGGACACAGTCAGGCATGGTGATGCATGGCTATAATCACAGTACCTTGGAATGCTGAGGCAGGAGGATTACAAATTCAAGCCCAGATTAGGCAACTGGTTGACTCCACTAAAACTTGTCTCAAAACTAAAAATATATAAATAAATAAAAAGCCTGAGACTGTAGCTTGGTGGGAAGCCTCTCTGATCAGTTCTCAGTTCTGAAAAAATAAAAGTTAAGAATTCTTGTCTGCCTCTCCTAGAATTATTTTGTGCCCTAAGGACTTGTGATAGCATTTATGGTACATTTTATCATAAACATGTATCTTTTATTTTTGAAAAATTTTATAGTCCTTAGTGTATGCACTATATGTTTAAGAACAAAGAAATTCATGAAGCCTTGAAACTGTACTATTGATTTTACTGTAGCTTTTATCTTTACTTCCAACAGAGCACAAATATTTGGGCAGCTCTCAAATCCCTCTTCCCCAGTTATAACTGTATTTTAAACTGATAAGAACTAATTTCAACTTATTTAATACTTCAATATCTTACCTTTTCTTCCCATGCTCTTTACTGTTGCTGCCATTCATACCTATTCATATCACATATCTTCTAATATTTTTCTTATAGTCCTTTTCAGTACTTTCATCTTCTAACCTTTATATTAGAATTAAAAGTGATTTACCCACCACCAAAAAAAATCCCATTTCCAATCTTTTATCTGTAAGACATTTTGAACAAAATATAAAGGGCCATAAACGTACATTCGACCTATATAAATTTTTTCCATAATATCTTTCCATCAATGGTAACATTTTCATCTGGAATTTATGAACCGTTCAAGAAAGTCATTCCCTCCTGGTGTCAGCTCTCTGTATCTTGTATAGCAGGGGACCAAGTGTGAGGGCACAGGTACCACCAGAATGCAGGAGTTTGGTGACAATAATGGAAGACAATATGTACTGCTCACCTTGTCACCATCCAAGAGGGTAGATAGGCAGTTTGAAGGTATCGCTTATGTTCTTGGCCAGCATCGAACATTTCACAGACATGTCCAAAGTGACCTTTTCTAACTTTTCCTCCATTTGTTAAGAATTGTTCATTCTACATCTCTATTTAAGGTTACTGAAAATCCTCTTTTGAAGGTGCATCAATAGTTTTAAATGTGTACATGGAGAGAAAATGGAAATATGCATCTTCTAAGGAAAACAAAATTTAAAAAAAAAAAATCCAGGACCAGCTTTGATGTAATGGGAGCACTGAACATGTGAAGCAGAATGTTATCAAAGGAAATAACTTGAAATCATTCCTGGGGGAAAATATATTTTGATGTCCAACTGTCCTTGTCTTACATGAAAGTATTTGGTTATGAGAAAAAATTCACTTTGACCCAGAAATGACAAACATACACAATTAATTCAAACAACTAGGCCTTGGAATAGGGTTCTTTGAATCCTTTGATGAAAATCAATTCAAACAAACTGACCAGATGATGCTTTCTTAAGCAACCCCAATTTGTACACTGAAAACAAAATCATTTCCCTAGGTCCTCTGAGAAAATGGCAAGAGTAGAAGTTGAATCACGAATATTCCTTTAGTATGTGGAAGACTACTAAAAAACATTGTTTCAACAGAGAGAAGTAATACCCTGTTTCCTGAGAATTTATGAATGATTCTCTGTCTCTTTCTCTCTCTCTCTCTTTCTCTCTCCATCTGTCTCTCTATCTCTGTCTGTCTCTTTATCTTGCTCTCTCTCAAAAAAAAAAAAAAAAAAACCCTGACAGTAAAAATGACAGAAAAGCAAGTCTTGTTAGGGACCTGAGATAACTGGCCATCCAGAGGTGTGTCCCCCTCCCTGCATTTTTCTGGTTTGCCTGAATTCCAAATGTGAGGACTTTGGCACATGCTAAAGAATTTTAATGCTTTCTCATTATCACCAAAGCAAAATGACTTTTTGTTATGTGAATTTAAGAATAGCTATGTATCAAATATGCCCTTTTGGTATACAGAACTAGCCCAGTTCAAGCAAGTTCTCCATGTCATTTGCTGCCTGTGGATGGAGATAAAAACACGCCTCACACTCAACGCCATGGCCCCACTGCTCCTGGGTAACTGGGATCTGCAGCTGTTTGCCCAAAGCAAGAATAATGCCAAAACAGAGATTTCCTCACTTTTTTCTTTCCTTCTTTCTTGTCTCTGAAAATAAACTCCTTCAGGCTTCTGGTCAGCCGGAAGTCATTTGTCATCTAAAAGGAGATGCATCTGTTGAAAGAGAAAAGGGTTAGAGAAAACAATGCTCTATGTGACAGGGAACCAGAGAGAAATAAGGGCAACTCAACCAGTACCTGCACATAGGTTGGAAAGACAGGATACTTAAATGAAGTAGAGAACCACCCAGCTATAATGAAGGAAATCCTTGAGGCTTTTGTAGGTAAAAGAATACAACTTAAGATCAAGTCCAGGAGTTCGAAGGTTGGGAACCACTTAGGTAAATAGCAGGTTGCCCCCCCCAATCTAAAAACTGAGGGATTTTGTGGGAACCAAAATGCACAGCACCCTGTGAGAGTGAAAGGGGAGGAACAGTCTAAAAGAAGAAGTCAGAGGATATTGCTGATAGTGTATCAGGATCTAAAACCCACATTAGTCACACTGCTCTGTTTAGATGGATTATATTCTGTTCCAGTTTGGCTACTTGTACTAGATTTGAGGGCACAGACAGCTATCCCAAAAATAGCAGGATATAGTACGATAATCATCCTTAATTTCCTATTAACTTAATCTGAAGCCCTGTATAACTTAAATTGTTTTATCATGACTGATATCAATTGAATCTGATTTGTTAGATTGCTGTTTTGTATTGACAGATTATATTCAATTCTGTTATGATTGCTAGTATCAAATCTGAGAGTATAGGCAACTACACTGAAGATGACAAGATTCACTAGGATACCCACTCTGGTTTGATTATTACCTACTTTTGAAGTTTTACACTGTCTACAATATTTTGTTTTTATTAATATTGTTATGTACTGCTATATTCAGTTATACTATGTCTGATGATATGGACAGTTCTATTGAAGATAACAAGAGACAACACAGTAACCATTGTAGATCACCTTGTACTGTGGTTTTATATGACTTGTTTCTTGTTTTTATAGGAATTTGTATTGTTTTGTCTTGCTATGTTTTGTTTTTCCCTCTAATACAGAAAGGATAGAAATACATGTAAAGACTCATGCATGCATAGAACCTACAAATAGTTTATGAAAACTGATTATATAATGCATGATGAAATGAACAACTACTTTGAAGAAAAAGAGACACTAAAGTACCCAGTGCTGATTCCGTAGCATCATGAAGTGAAAGCCAACAATATTATCATTCTTTGTTCAGTGATTTTTTGCCTGTTTTGCTTTGTTTAAGTTCAGCATACATGAAGGTATGGACAGCTGTTTTGAAGAGAATGAGAGACACTATGACAGCTATTCTTGGCTTCCCTATTGTCTGGTCTTGAAGACCTAAAATGCCTTCCTCATCCTGTTCAGATCAGTTCCATACTATGTTGTTTCGTGTGAATTCCCTGTATGTGAAGATATGGACAACTATTTGGAACAAAACAAGAGCCAATATGATAGATAGTGAAGATCTCTGATTGTCTTGCTTTGAAATTTATGTCTCGTACATGGCTTTCTTGTGTTGTGTTTTGTTCTGTTTTGTTGTGTTTAATTTTCCCCTCTTTAAAATAAAATTTTAAAAAGAGAAAGAAAGAGAAAAGGGGAAGAGAAAACCATCTCCCTTTGCCTGGGGAACCACGGAAGGAGATGCAGGATCTCCAGCCCAGGTCTGCAGATGAGGAGGGCAAAACAGCCCCAGCTCTGTGTGAGGGCATCTGATCACCTCAAGCGGGTCCACCCACAAGAGGACAAAGTGAAACTGGCTTGTGGGTAGCCAGGAGAGGAGGACGCTGGGGCAGGGGTCCCAGGCTTTTCATTGTTCTTTAAAGAAAAAAAAGGTCTTTCAGGAAAAATGATAATGCACAGGATGAGGATGCCCACCTCATGTCTATCCTATGTTTTAGTTTTACATTTATTTCATACCAGATACAGTGCAGTCAGCTTACACATATGTTGATAATTCTCCACTCTGCTTGTTATTATTAAGCACAAGACATCCCAGATTTCTCACCAAGTCTAAAATGTCCAAGTCATTTTGTTATCAAACTCCTGCTATAACATAAAAAAAACAACGCAATGTGGCTAGAAAATGGTGCTTTGTTTTTAATATTTGTGTTGAAAAATTGAGAGAATAGAATGAGGTACCTCTTCCAATATCAACAGTGGGTACAGATCGAAAGTGCACCTAGAATTTCATTTGCAGGTAAAAGCCCAACCAGAGTAAATGAAACTTGAGAAAATTAAGCCAGATGTCTTTCTACTCTATGAGCACAGAGCTTGGCTCCTCCAGCTACTGGACACCAAGCCAAGTAGCAGGGAGACCAGACCAGCTGAGTCAAAGAGACATCCATCTGCGAGTTGGAGGGAGTGGTGTCATTTTCGTGCCTCTCGATGATGAGCTGATAAGAGATGGCCTTTCAATCTGGCCCAAAGTCTTAAGAATCACCTCGCTGGACTAGTAATAACAGTCCATCTGCTCATCACCCTTCAGACAGGGAAAATCACTTTTTTCAGAACTTCCTTTCTCTCAGGGCAAGGAACCCTGTTGGGAAGATTGCAGTGTGAAACGTGAAACCAAAAGGGAGTATGTGAAAGCTAGAAGCAATGATGGCCTTCATCATGCAGATTTGAATTCATTAGAGTAAGACCTATTCATATGCTTTCAAGAGCAAAAAGGTAATATAGAAAATGGATGTACCTGACTTTCATTGACATTTTGCTGACTTAAGGACTGTGTTGAAGCCACTTAGACCAATGACAAGAGGTATAATGTCTGAAGCCTAACTGCCTGGGTACCGAATCCCACTGTACACTTTACAATTTGAATTCGAACAATTTGTATCTGTTTCTCCCCTGTACAAAGGATTATTACAGAACTTAACAACTACAGTCATGAAGCCAAATGACTCAGTTTAGACTTAATGACCCTAGAAGGTATCCAGGAGAATGTCAGGCACATGATGAGCATTTGCTAAGAGTTAGCAGTTTATATTTGCTCCTCATCATTGCTTCAGGCTGTATCTATTATTATCCCATTTTACAGATGTTGTTGAGATTATGGTCAGTTAAGGATGATGTCTAGGTCATAGAATATAGAAGAAGGCAGGTAGAAATTCAGAGTCAAGTTTGTCTGATTTGGAAGTCTACTATACTGATTATCTTTTACTTTCTCTCATTATTCATGCCCTCAAAAAATTGCAATGAATACAGAAACTAAAGTAAAGACTGCAATACACAGCATTTTTCACTTTGTTTTTTTTTTTTGGAGACAGGAATACAGAAAGCCTGACAGTTTACTTTGCTTTCTCATTAGCTTCCCTTTTGTCTCCTCTGGCTCTTTACCTTTTTCCTCTTTCTTTCTCCCTCTGATGGTAAAATGGTCTGAGATAACACAAAATGCAAATTATGTGCTATTGCCTTAAATTGTTCCAGTTCATTTAGCTCACCATGGGCATTCATTACAGCTAATTATTGTAACAGATTTTTATTATTCATAATTATTTTTTCATGTTGTAATGATCATAAATTTTACAAATTCTGGCCATCGTGAGTCACAATTTATGCTTTTTTCTTTTTTCCTTAAAGAACATTTAGATGCTCATTATCATCAATATATTTGTAGGTTATTATTATTCATATCCAATAAAGCCCTTTTGAGGTACGCAGAGCGCAGTAATTCTCAGGACTAATGATAAACTGACGCTCTGCTTAATTTTAGAAAATCAAATTAACTACCTCTGATTAAATGTGTGGCAGATTTCACTGTGTTAATTGTGTCAGGTTCAAGACCTCAGGCAAAAGAGATGCTTTCTTAATGCTATGCAGAAAATATCTTTTTTTAAAGATCACTCTCTAAAACGAGTACATTAAGCTAATACAAGTGCTCTCTGGGAATGGGAAATGATGAGCAAAGCTTCCCATTAGCTCGAGTGTGTTTACACCATCAACAGCTACAATGAACACACTTTCAAATCTCAGACCACATATAATAAATTATAGTCCATTATTTTCTTTAGATAAACTCAGTTTTGTTTAACCATCTCGTTCCTCATCTGGTTCATGGGAATTTTAGTTATTCTTGCCAATCTCGAAGTGCCAAGGTCACTTAAAAGGCAAACTCTACTCTTTGAGGTTATGCCAATGCCAAGAGTGGTGACTTACTCAACACCAAGATGTCAGGCAAGTGTTTAACACCTTGTGGGTACAACTCCCCCTTTTAGGGAAACCTACAGCATTCCTTTGTCTTCCTCCAGCATGCAGGGACTTACTGACTGTGCTTCCTTTTCCATATTCATGTCTTAAAAGATCTACTGTAGCAGGTTTTAAGTAGCATCTGAAAACTCATGCTCCTTACATGCAAAGTACAAGTGTATCAGTCAGATTTACTGGAGAAACAGACATAACACAAGATATACAAATGTATAAAATTGGCTTATAGTGGTCAGCCACGGTCAGATGAGGGCGCTTGAAGAGGGTGTCTGCAGGCTGGAGGCTGAAGGGTCCCGCCCAAGGGCTGGAGCTTAGTGCAGTGTTCTGTGCAAGTCCATATCAGGAGACTGGTAGGTCTGTGACAGAACAGGGAAGAATCTAAGGCAGAAGGCTAAAGACTCTACGAGGAAGTCTGAAGAGTCCCAGGCAGAAGTCAGTCTGTGCCAGAAGCCAGGAGACGAAGCCCAAGCTTGTCCAAGCTAAAGGTGAAGACTAGAGCTGCTCCGAAGAAGCAGCAATCAGTCCTTCCTCATTTGCCTTTTATTGTATGCAGGCTGCTCCCCTGGGGTGGGTGTAGCACTCACACCATCTGGTCCCTCCTCTTGCACAGGCTGAGGATGTTACAAAGTAGGGACCCTGGCCCCCTGCTGAATCACTTAAACTTCTGACCTTCTCAAATTGACACAATGAGCAATATCTTAGAATGGTTAACTGTTTGTCCTCTACACCCAGGATGTAGAACTGCTGAGGCACTTAGTAAACTTCTAGACTTCTCAAGTGGACACGGTGGACACAGTCTGAGCTTCAGACTGTATATCTTCTCTATATTCTCTATACCTGTTATGTTCCTCAGAAAGAGCCCAAACTCTGTACACCTTAGCGAGCATCCTGATTGGCTTCTTAAACCTGTTCCCTTAGAGTTCCCCAGTTTTTGTAAGTGGTGTCACCCTCCACCCCTGAGTTGACTGACAGCCTGCCTTGATTCCTGACTTTCTTGAGGACTCTCAGCAAATCCTGCCAACAGCATCTCAGGGTTGCGGCCTCACCATCATCCCTGTCAGAACTTTAGTCCACACACCATTACCTAACACCCAGGCTACAGAAGTTAGCACCTGCTCTTACATCTCATACTGCATTCTTTCTGCAAGGCAGTCGGGACTTTCTCTAAAGTAGAAATCAGATATTGTCAGTTTTCTGCTTCAGACTCTAATTACTTCTCACTGCACTTAAAATCCAAACTGTCCTGTACTGCAATCCTGTCTGACCTGACCGGTGCCCTGACTTCCTCTTCCACTACAGCCCCTCCTTCCTCCCAGCCCAGCATCCAGCTAAAACACTCTTCCTGTTCTGAGAGTTTATTATTTGGCTTTTAATATTTATTGGCTCAGTTGTTATAATGACACACTCTACAATTATTTTTTTGGCAAATCCTCAATAACAGCCTTTAAAATTAGGTAGTATTATTATGCTACTATACGAATTAAAAAATAAAGACTTAAAAACAGTGCTTTTTGAGATATATGATGGTGCAAAATATATGAGAAGATAAAGAGTTATAATAAAGGTTGGTAAAGAGCTGTTCCGGCCACGTTTCTTCCAGGCGAGGCTCTTTCAGACACATACATCTGCCACACAGCAAAACAGTTTTTCACAACTGATCAGGACTTCTGCCCACACTGACTGCCACAGTTGCTTTCCTTAACTCTGAACATCTCTTTTACTTGGTCAATTAGAAATTACCAGGCCAAAGAAAAAACTTGAAGATTAAAACAAGTATAAACACACACACACACACACACACAGAGAGAGAGAGAGAGAGAGAGAGAGAGAGAGAGAGAGAGAGAGAGAGAAGAGAAACAGATTGATTTATTCTTGGGAGCTAAATTTATTCTCAAAAAAAAGAAAAACCAAGGTAATAATTGAAATATTGTCAATGGAAGAATGGAGTTATATGATGGCTGTTCTTTATTAATGGTTTTCAACTTAAAGAAGAAATGGAAAATGTCTAAATGTCTGGTGACATATTTCTCTCTCTTGTCTTTCTCTTGGCAGGGCAATCTAGCACGTAGAGTTCAAAAGGTATGTTTGTAAAGAGTATTTCACTATGTGGATGCAAATTCTGGAGATATAAAATGGTAGTTAAAAATGAAAACAAAAATTATATCTACTTTAACATTCAATTAAAAACATCATAGTCTATTCTTTGTATGAAAATAAAACACAACAGAGATATATGCAAATGGCAGAAAACCGCCTCTCAGCTGAAACACTACAATTATTACTTCACTCTTTGATGCTTTCCTTACTGTCCTTGAAATGAACATATATCATAGTATGACTAAACTTTTCTTCCCTTTGAAGTATTCCTGAATTTGTATCACTAGTATTATTTAGAGGGAAACTGAGCACCACCCCTGCTGTACTGCTGGGCCTGAAGCATCTGAAGAAGAAGGAAGTCACAGTCCACTCCAGGGTGAGAGCAAAGTATTTGTAAAGGCTTGGAAGCAACCAGTGTAGAGATGCACAAGGAGAGCCTTCAAGTCTACAGTGCACTCAAATAGCGTTCCTGCAACTATCACCAACCTACTCTCTTCTGTCTCCTGTGCTCCATTCTCATCCACTAAACCAAATATCCTGTGTGTCTATGTAGGCGTTCATTGTAGGCATCTTGATCACGATTGCGGTTTGCTCATCTTCTTATCATCATAAAAATTCCCACTGATTCCATTGTTTGAATGGTTTGAGATCTGAACAGTAGACTGTCACATCCATCTGGCAAGAGTTTAGTTAAACTGGGGTTCTAAACAAATAGATCCTCTGCCTATGTACTCCCAGTACCACCATATTACACAAATATATATATATAGAGAGAGAGAGAGAGAGAGAATGGTTTTCAAAATCGAGACCCTCAACACTCAACATAGCCATCTTCCTCAGCGTAGCCATCTTCCAACATTTCAGACACCCAAATTATCAAGCCATTCTTGACACCTGTTCACTCAGAAACTGTGAGCCTCATAATCAGTGTGCTTGAGAAATACTAGATTGTAAGAACCACTAATAAAGAGAAAATAGGCAGTGCTTTGATGAGGAATATAAAAGTGTTGAGTGGATAACAACATGTGCAATCTACTCGTTAAATTAGTTGAATGGGGAAAATCTGTTTCTTCACAAAGTAGTGGAAGGCGTTTTGGGTTTCTTTCCTTTAAAACCTTGTCATACAGTGTCAGCAGCATAGGAGGGTTAGCAGCTAATATCTTCCTGGAACTAGTTGGAAGAGTGGACTTTCAAGTTCCATAGCCCATTCCAAGGTTACTGAATCAGAATCTTCGTTTTAATTACATCCCAGGTGGTTCAATTAGAGTTTGAGAAGTACTGCCATATTCTTAGTTCTTCATTTCAAATCTCTGAATCAATGCTTGCTTAACTAGAGTCATGTTGGCATGAGTTTGACCTTGGCTATGTACTATGGCTGCTGTTACATACTTAAAATTTCCATATTAGCACAATTAATATTTTAATAGAAATAAATTTGTTTATAGGTTAACTTTATGAAAAAGCATTTTGATTTGCTAAAAATACAGTATACATAGAAATATAGTGTAATGGAAGCAGTATTACTAGATTATGGCTGCAAACCACTAACAACCTAAACTTATTGAAACTTCTGTTTTCTTGTGAAAAGAAAAAGGCACCTGGATTAGGGAGCGTTAAAACATTTAGTTTAGATCTCAAGTTTAGAATAAGATTACTAAAATAGAATAGCAAAGGGGACTTTCACTCCTGTATCATTCAATGTTATATAAAGCCCAATTCCTTGGAAATCCAAAATTATCCAGTTTACTGTCTAAAAACCAACTCCTGCAGCCATGCCAGCAGTTTTATGGGAAATAATTTTCCAGTACAGTGCTTCCACCACTTTATAAAGTGCACTAAAGTCATTTGGGGACCTTGAGAAAATGAAGATTTCTCTCTACTTTGAAATAGGCTCTAGATTCTATGATCTAAAGGGTTATCAGGTAGTACCCACCTTATTGGTTGAGGGGACACAGTTTGTGTCACAAGGTTGTAGATGGGACCATATGAGTGGGAAAGTCTTGCTCAGGGAAATGTATTCAGTGAGAAAGGGAGAGGAGAAGGTATAGATTTCCACATGGGCTTCTGTGTGTGCAATTCTGCACCCAAAGGCACAGCCCTTGCTTACAGGACACAGTTGTGACCACAGCACCTCAGAAGTGGGGGGTCGCAATATTTCCTGGCTGGGGAAGATAAAGCAGCTCAGATCTGGAAGTTTTATCAACAGAGGACTTAGCTGTAATGGCAGCTGATGACAGCGATTAGAGGCCAGAATCCATTAAACATATACAACCTCCCACTTCAGTCTGTCTTTTGGGGGGATACCTACCTGCCCTGACCTGCTGGAAACTGATAAATTTCCTCATCAAGGGCCTCCAGCAGGTGGTAATGTTTTTAGTTCTATCTATGAAGAATTCTAAACAGGGGCAACTTTGATTATCTTAGGTGTGCTGTTACCAAAGAGATGAGTCTGTTTGTGGATCACCCATGGTGCTCAGGTAGACCATGTCTAACCTTTGGATATACTCATGGCAGAGTCTCATGCAGCATTCAATCAGAGCAATTTGGTTTTTTTTATAATTTTATTTAAAGAGGAAAAAAACAAAACAAAATAAAACAGAATAAAGGGAGACAATACAGTATTCCAAGGAAAAAAGGAAAAGTACAACAACAATAAAACCTAAGAAATTTTTACTTGACTAATTACATACTGACTTCTTGGAAATAGTTGTTCACATTACAAAGTTAAAACATGTAAAGTAGACATTCAAACAGTGAGACTGTTAACAGTTCTGCTCCACGATCTGACAAAAACAACAATATGGTCATCCATCTTACCCACTCAAATATACATGCAATTATATCAATAGAGTAAAATTAAACACAACAAAACAGAGCAAAGTGGATCACAAGAAAGCAATGTAAGACATAAATTTCAAAGCTAGGCAATTGGAGATATTCACTCTCTATCATATTGACTCTTGTTTTCTTCCAAGTAGTTGTCCATATTGTCACATATAGGGAATTCACATGAAACAACCTAGTATGGAATTGATCTGAGCAGGACGAGGAGGGCATTACAGGTCTTCAAGACCAGACATTAGGGAAGCCATGAATGGCTGTCATAGTGTCTCTCGTTCTCCTCAAAACAGCTCTCCATACCTTAATGTGTGTTGAACTTAAACAAGGCAAAGCAAGCTAAGATCACTTTGAACAAAAAAGTGATAGTTTTGCTGGACTTCACATCATGACATTATGGAATCAGCACTGGGTATTGTAGTGTCTCTTTTTCTTCAAAGTAGTTGTTTATTTCAACATGTGTAATATAGTTGGTTCGCGTAAACTGTTTATGAACTCTACACATGTGTGAGTCTCTACATGTATATCTATCATTTCTGTATTAGCAGGAAAAAACAAAACAAAGCAAGATAAAACAATTCCTAGAAAAGCATGAGGCAGAAAAGTCACATAAAACCGCAATACAAGGTGATCTACAATAGTTACCATGGTGTCTCAGCAGTATATAACAACATCAATAAAAACACAGCATTAGAGACATTATAAGACTTCAAAAGCAAGTAATAATCAAACCAGAGTGGGTATCTTAGTGAATCTTGTCATCTTCAGTGTAGTTGCCTATACTCTTAGACTTGATGCTATCCATCACAACAGATTTAAATAAAATCAGTCAATACAAAGTAGCAATCTAACAAACCAGATTCAAATAAGATCA
>PVJX010028361.1:0-23954 GCA_004027295.1 Dolichotis patagonum | reverse complement strand
TTTTTTTTTGTACATGTTTGAGGTATAGTATCAGGTTTTTTATTTGTGTTTGTTCTGTTTTCCTGATGTGGGAATTCACTACAACCAATTTTCCTCTGAGGGTTGCTTTCATTGCACTCCACAGGTTGTGGTAAGTTGTATTTGTATTTTTGTTTACTTGTAGATATTGATTAATTTGTTCTTTGACCCATCTATTGTTCATGAGTATGTTATTTAATTTTGTTTTATTTAATTTTAATATTTATGGAGTTTTTGCAGTTTCTTTTGTCACTAATTTCCTGTTTTATGGTTCTATGATCAGAAATATGCATGGGATAATTTTTATTCTTTTGCATTTACTTAAGCATGTACTATCGGCTACTATATGGTCTATTTTAGAGACTGTCCCATGTGAAGCTGAGAAGAATGTATATTCTGTTGTTGCTGGGTGAAACACTCTTACATGTCTATTACGTTTACACAAGTTTGATTCAGTTCTTTTATTTCTTTGCTGATTTTCTGTCTAGTTGATCTGTCTCTTTGTGTCAGTGGGGTGTTAAGGTCTCCCATTATAATTATGTTATTGCTTATTTAAGTTTTCATTTCTATTAATATTTGTTTTATATAGTTGGGTGTTCCCATAGTTAGTGCATGTATATTTAAGATTGTTATCGCTTCCTCTTGAAATTTTCCCCTAACCAGTATGTAGTGACTTTCTTTATCTTGTTCAATCATTCTTGCTTTAAATTTTACCTTGCCTGTAAACAGAATAACTACCCCTTCCTTTTTAGGGGTTTCCTGTTGGATGTTGTATTGTTTTCCATCCTTTGACTTTCAGTCTATGAATTTCCTTTTGATTTAGATGGGTTTCTTATATACAGCATACGGTTGGATGTTGTTTCTTGATCCATTCTCCTAGTCTGTTTCTTTTAGTTGGTGAATTGAGGCCATTTACATTAATAGGCATAACTGATACACATCATGGCTTATTTTTGCCATGTTATCTTTCTGCTATTGGTTCTTTACCTTTGTTCTCTGTTTGTTTGCCCTATGTGGTGGTTTTATCTGTTGGTATTCTTGAAGTCGTAGTTATTTTTATGTCTATCTAGAATATCTTTCAGGGGCTGGGGATTTAGGTCAGTGGCATAAGCACCTGCTTGGCAAGCATGAGGTTGTGAGTTCAATCCCTGGTAACAACAAAAACAACAGCAGCAACAAAAAGTTAGAATATCTTTCTATATATTTTGCAGGATTGGTTTGGTGTTCCTTAAGTTCTTCATTGTGATAGTCTCTCATTTCTCCATTGATTTTGAAGGATAGTTTTGCAGGGTACATCAATCTGGGTTGTAAGTCATTTTCCTTTAGGATTTAAAATACTTCACTCCATCCTCTTCTTGACTTCATTATTTGTGTTGAGAAGTCTGCTGTGATTCTGATTGGCTTTCCTTTATAGGTGATTTGTTTCTTTTCTCTAACAACTTTTAATATTCTGTTCTTATGATGTATTTCTGAAATCTTGATTATTATATGTCTGGGTGTAGATTTATTTTGGTTATGGCTAACTAGAGTTCTATATGCTTCACTCATCTGCATGTTGGTTTCCTTTCTCATGTTTGGGGAATTTTTGTCTATTACTTCTGTAAATAGTCTTTTGATATCATTTGTATTGTCACCTTTTTCATTTATACCTACCAAGTTTATATTGTTTTTGTTTGCATCATCTTGCAACTGTTGAATTATTTCCTGATTTTTTGTTATTTTTAAAAGATCCTATTCACTAGCTGCAACCCTGTCTTTGAGTTCTGAAAGTCTATCTTCACATTCGTTGAGGCAGTTTTGCAAGATTTTGATGGAATTTTTGATTTGCTGGGTATCTCACTGAATTTGTTTCATGCATTGTAGTTCTTTCTTATATTGTTCATTCAAGGTTTCAATCATTTTACCATATGCCTCAATTTTTTAAACTATGTGTTCTTTAGATATGTTCAGCATTTCTTTCAGTATGTTTATCATTTCTTGTTTTACCTCAGAGGTTATTTCTGATCTGAATTCCTTTATAGCTGCATGGAGTTGTTTCTTTACTTTAGTTGCTATCATTTCAGAAGTTTGAAGTGTGTGGCTTACTCTATGTCTATGTTTCTGAGTGGTGTACAGATTCTGAGTGGTGTACCAAGGCTGAACAGTAGATGGAGTACCCTGGTCAGGCCTTTGGTCCATGCCATGCAGTACACCAAAGCACCCCAGCTTCTTGGGGCGTCTGGGTGGGGCCCTACCAGGTTCTGCACAAATACTAAGGCTACACATCTAGGTGGAGTTCACTGTGCAGGCCATCAGTTCATACCACACAGCCCACTGAAGTTACCGGCTGCTTGGGGTCAATGGGTGGGGCTCAACCAGGACCTAAGCGATAAATCAAAGGTCCTAGACTTTTTGGGGCCCTACCAGGTTGTGAGCCAGATCCCACGGTTGCACAGCTAGGTAGAGTTCACTGTGGAGGACTTTAGCTTGCACCGCTCAGCACTTTGCTGTTACTTTTTTATTTTTTACAGGGGTTCACAGCTAAGAGTTAGCCTTGAGTCTCAGAGAAAACTTGGACTTGGAGTTTTCAACAATGCTGGAACTGTTGAGACTTATGGGAAGGCATTAGAGTGTTTCCAGTCATATACAGGATAGCTGTATCATAGCAGTTAAAATTATGATCTTGCTGTTGCATTTATCTAGCGATTTAGTGCAATTTTAAGGAATGTGATTAGGTGTCAAGTTGACAAGGGATGGACTTGTGCCAGATAATCTTAATTGTCAATCTGACTGGATTAAGAGAATCATGAAGAGGTTAATGGATCCTGGGGTGCTATACTCATCAATGGACTGATCCATTCATGGGTTTATAGCTAGATGTGCTCATGAGAAGTCGATCCCAGTTGAAGGGGGTGACTTTGGAAGTGACTGAGAGCGTGACTTTGGAGTGTGTATCTCTGACTGGTGTTTCCACCATCCCCATGCTCTGCTTCCCTGCTACCATACAGTGATCAGCTTTGAAGCCCATGCCCTTCTGCCATGACATTCTGCCTTACCTCAGACCACAGTAATGGAACCAGACAACTATAGACAAAAACCTTTGAAACCATGAACCACGTGGACTATTTCCTCCTGCAAGTTGTGTACATCAAGCATTCTGTCCCAACAACAGGAAAACTTGACTAATATGCCCACCAACAGATCAGATGTACAGTTTTCAAATATTTTATTCTATTCTGAAGGTTGTCTTTTCACTTGATTTTTCCTT
Organism: Dolichotis patagonum; assembly: GCA_004027295.1. NCBI lineage: Eukaryota > Metazoa > Chordata > Mammalia > Rodentia > Caviidae > Dolichotis > Dolichotis patagonum. The sequence continues at coordinate 20,689 of PVJX010028361.1, read as the reverse complement.
TATTGTGCAAAATGTTTTAGTTTGATGACTTCCATCTATCAATTTCTGTTTTATTGTCTGTACTTCTGAGTTTTGATTAAAAATTTTTGACCAATCCAATGGCCTGAAGCATTTCTCCCATGTTTTCATCTAATAGTTTTATAGTTTTAGGTATTCATTTAAATCTTTGATTCATTTTAAGATGATTTTTATATATGATAAGAATCTGATCTCATTCTTTGGCATATGGATATTCAGTTTTCCCAGAGTCGTTTTTGAAGAAATCATTCTTTCCCTGGGGTATGTTCTTAGGAGTCTTTGTAAGAATTATTTGGCTTCTTAAGAATTAGATGTATGAATTTATTTATGGCCCTCTATTCTGTTCCACTGACTTATACATTTGTTTCAAAGCCAGTATCATGCTGTTTGGTTACAATAAGTTATTGTATATTTTATTTTTTATTATACATGTCTGTGGTATGTAATGATTACATTCATCGTGGAGGAATGTGTATATATACATGAACTACCTTAATTCTCTTTCATCTCATTCCTCTCCCTTCTTTCCAAACCCTCTTCCTCATTTACAAAAGGTCTGTTTCCAGGATCATACTGAGTAGCTTCACTGCCTAAAAATTCTAGGTGCTCCAGCTACTCATTCCTCCCTTCTCAGTAAGTCCTAGCAACCACTAATCCTTTTATTACCTCCCTAGTTTTGCTCTCCAGAGTGACACATGGATATGTGTATAGCAAGTGGCCTTTTTAGTGTGTAGTCTATCCTTTCACTTATCAACAGGCATTTTAAACTTCTTTCCTCCTTTCTCGTAGCCTGACAAATCACCTCCTTTTTAGTGCTGAATAATATTCCAGTCTCCATATTACCATGACTTATTTATCCATTCATCTACTAAAGACATCTTGGTTGCTTCCAAATTTTGCTACAAATATAGCTACTCTAAATATCTATGTACTAGTTTTTGCTTGGACATAGTTTTCAACTCTGGGTAAATACCAGAATGTGATTATTGGCTCTTATACTAAGAATGTTTAGTTTTGTAAGAAACTGCCATATTTTTTTTCCAAACTGGTTGTACCATCAATCAGCAACAGATGAAAATTCCTTTTGTTCCACATTCTTGCCAGTGTTTGGTATTGTCAGCATTCTGAATTTTGGTCATTCTTGTGTTGACCATGGAGGGTGAGTAGTAGCATACAACTTTTAGCATCTGTAATGAGGTCAGCGCTACATCATCTAGGTGAATATTCAAAATATCAGAATTAATCTGATTGGGTCTGCGGAAGGTAAAAAGAAGTGAGGCTTTCGTTGGTATTCCTCTGGCCAGTACCCTTTGGAGTTTCCCCAGATTTTTAAAGTGTCTTTGGATACATAAGTCCTTTAGTTTTGGTGTTCTAAATTAGAAACCCAAATCTATGAGTGTGCGCCACCAGATCTGCAGAGTATCTTCAAAGAAATACATGAATTTTCACAATAAGGACCTGGGCATCCAACAGACCAAGGCACAAGCACCAGCTCCACTGCTAACTACAAATACAAAAACTACTTGACCTTCCTAATTTTTGTCTCCTGGTAGAACACAAAGAATCACATCTCGAAAATGAGCTATTCAGAAATCTGTTTAATAAATTGCAACTGTTGCTACTCTTCATTAAGTACACCATAAAATTATGAAGTTATCTTTCAGATCAAGATATACTTAAAACCACAGTGAGATGAGTTTTAGCAAGTGTCATGATTTATGTCAGATGGCAGCCCAGATCTCATGCATCATGCATGAGGCTGAGTCTGTCATTCATGATTGTTGGTGTGAGTGCTACACCTGCCCAGAGGTGGAGCCAGCATACAGTGTAATGGAGGGAAGAAGATATGTGTCTCTCTCTTTTGGTGTTTGCGCTTGCCATTGGCAGCAGCCCTACCATCCATGCCTCCTTGCCACTTGGAGTCAACTGAGTATGGACTGAAACCTCCAACTTGTAAGAAACAAACCTTCCCTTCCCTAACTTTGGGTGTCGGGTATTTTGTGTCAAAACGACAGAAAAGTAACCAAGACGACAAGGATGTGGACAAATTAGAACATCCAGACACTGCTGGTGAGACTATAAAATGGTCAGTCACTCTGGCAAACAGAGTGGTAACTCCTCAAAACACTAAGTATGTGACCCAATAATTCTACTCCTAGGTGTATATATCCAAGAGAAATGCATGAACATATGTTCACACAAAAGTGTATACACGAATACTCATAGCAACATTATTATTTTTGGAGGGTGCTAGGAATTAAGCTCAGGACCTTGCACTTTCCAGGCAGGTGCTGTACCACTGAGCTATACCCCTAGCCCTGTAACTTTATTCTTAAGAGCACAATAGAAGCAACCCAAATGTCCAGCAACTGATGAATGGACAAATAAAGTGTGGTACAGTCAGTCACACAACAGAATATTATTAGGCAATAAAAATCAAAAAGTACTAATGCATGTTACAGTATGTATGAATCTTAATGCCTTTGAAGAAAATGAAAGGAGCCAGACATGAAAGAATGCTAAGGGCAGCAACCTTATAGAGACAGAAGCTAGATCAGTGGTTGTTAAGGCTGAGGAAAAGAAAAATGACTTTAGTCTGATAAAATGTTCTGGGATCAGATAGTGGTGATAATTGCACAACTCTGTTGGTATATTAAAATAAATTGGAAGGGTGAATGATATGTGAATCATATCTTAATGAAGCTGCTATAAAATTCATTGTGCTTTAAAAGTAAAACAATTAGCTCAGAGGCACAAGCACCTGTCTTGCAAGCGTGCAGTGGTGAGTTTGATACCCGGTACCAAAAAAAAAAAAGTAAAACAAGTTACATATTTTTATAAGTGAAGTAAGCTGAAAAGAAGGTATAGAATAATGAGGAAATAGGAGAAAGGAGAGCTGAAAGCTATGACTGGAGTTAGAACTCCAGAAGGCTTAGAATAACTGTTCCAATTCAGATTATCACAGGCTAGAAATATATCTGAAAAAATGGCATAGGAAAGTTTCCAATGAAATCAGAACTTACTTTTGTTTCATAAAAGGGAAGTTACTTTAAGAGAAAAGCACTTTAGAATCCTGTCCTCTTTTTCTTTGATTTGGTTTTGAAGTTTAGACTGGCTTAGGTTAAAAAGATTGGCTTAGGTTATACTTGGAAAAATTGATATTTATCAAATGGAATCTTCTTTCACATAAATTCCTATGGGTAATATGTAAAATTTTAAGTAATAAAAGAAGGCAAAAATCATAGAATGGAGCTAGTAAAAACCAGCCTTTCTTTAAAATAGAGGAGCTAATTTTAAAAGGCTGAATTTGGGACCTGGAATGCAAATCATCTCAACTTGTCATGCTGACTGCTTACTCTGCAAGCTCATCACATCCCCCCTCCATCTTCATGCTAAGACTAGGTGGAAGGCCCATCCACTCTTGGACATTTCCACAATTGGGATTTGTATCCACAAAACCTTATGCTCTTAGTAATAGTTAGATTATGCTCTTAGTGGTAGTTAGTTTATATTCAGTTCTCTTAACACTACAACATTACAATGTTGAAACACTGTCAGAAATGCCACTTATATTAGTCATGTTAGACAGCTTAGAATAAATTATTTCCGCTATAGAAGTGCTTTGAGAGCAAACTTTATGTCTATCAAATTGTCAATAACTAGAAAACAGAGCAGGGAGAGAGCACGGGGGCAACCAGTATGAAGCATAGAGACTTGTTACACATTATTGTTATAAATTTAAATAAACATCCATCTACACACAGTGGTTTAAGTATGTAGAAAATAGATTTAAAGGCCAATTTTACACAGCGTCTGCTTACCTTGTTCCTTGAATGTTCTTTTCTGTGTTTTTCAGAAAGCGATGCTTCGAAAGTCTAGGTAAACGACAATTTACAGTGCAAAGACTGGACTAAAATTAAATTCTAGCTTCTTTACTCCAAGTTCAATATTTTTCTTGACATTTCCCAATTGCTTCATATTATTTTACCTTTCCTGAGACTCTCTGAATTTACCCTATGTAACAACACCCATGGCAAAAATAAAAAATGCAAACAAAACAGTGCTCTCAATAGGCAAGGAGGAGGGTGTATATTTCTTCATGTAACTGAAAAAGGGCAATTCCTACTAGGTGAGAAATCAAGTGCTGCTAGCTATTCAGGAGGTTAAGGCAGGAGAATGGTTAAGTTCAGGCGCAGCCTGGGCAACTCAGCAAAGCTCTGAATCAAAATAAAAATTAAAAGGCCTTGGGATGTTGCGCAGTGGTAGAGAATCTCTGGGTCCAATCCCCAGTGCCATAAAAAAGGACGGGGCAACCTGGCAAGCCTGTTAGCTTTGAAGGGGAATAAGTAAATGTTCAGAGGTTGTAATTGGACTGCTGGACAGGAACCAATATGAGCTTTTTGCATGAGTGATTTATTTGGTTTTTATTTAAAGCAGCCCTTATTTTTAGATTGTCTGATTAACAGCCAAATAATAAGCTCAGCAAATTTTTTTTAGTGGGCAACTTTAACTTTCCAAAAATGTACTCGCATTTCCACTGCTCTTCAAAAAAGATGTCTAACCCTATTCAGGACACAGGTCCTGGGACAGACAGATCATCCGGAAGCGTCCTAAGTTCTCTAAATATACTGGAACCAACTCAGCCGTAGTCTGAAAAGCCCAGCCTATGCTTCAGTGCATATTTGCTGCTTCCTTTGTTTATTTTTCTATTTTTCCAAATTAATCAGTGCCTGTGTTTCCTTTTCTTTTCTTCAGATTTCATTCATTTTATTTTCTATCAATCAAAATTCGTCAATAGGGTGCCTCAGGATACAGAATACAGAATTCCTAGCCATTATTGGTCTTCATGAATTACTGTATATTATAAGGTTAATAAGAATAGGGTTTTTTGTTTGTTTGTTTTATGGAAACTGCTGGTAGTTTTAATAATAAACATCTGGGAACTTGGACTGACAAGTACTGTGCTCACAGGGAAATCAGTGCTCACATTATGCACAGAACCAGAAAAAAAGGCAAAGAAATCTCAGCCAAATGCAACTTTGCTGCTGTGTGGAAACCTGAGGGTGAAGAAGCAGAGGAAGTGCTAAAGACCTTGGCAAGACCACCACAGATTCTTGGAGTCCAGAGACAGGGAGGGAATGAGGCCTCTTTCTGATGGGTCAATGGGAGCCTCGAATCCTGCCCCAAATGAAGCCCTTGATTGTCCAGTTTAAGCGCCAGTGAATTCTCTCGTCTCCACTTCGGTATGCAACCATTCAAGCTGAGTTTTCCAACATTGGCTTCAGAAACAGTCCAGACTGATATAGGTTTCAATTATACCAATGGTTTTGCGTAAACTATAAAATATAAATGTAGTCATACTTTCAGCAGTTTCTACTGGGAAGTAAGTTACAGAATCTGTTGAACTACACATCATTAGATATATATCTAGGACAAAGGGAAGTAATTATGTGCTTTGTAAAATATGAAACTATGCAACATTACTTTGCTATTGCAACAGAGCGCTATTGTAATCAGAATGCCTTCCTGCACACATCGTATCACTGGCCACCAACAGGACTATGAGGGAATTCGACCAATCTGAGGTCAGCAGAGCCCAGACTGTCACATGCAGAGGGTTAGTTATTTATGTGTGCAATCAGAATTTAGTAATTAAGCTGAGTAGGAGATGATGTTTCACTTTATAAGTAATGTAAATCAATTTAGAAATGAATTGCTGACAGTTGAGGAGTAATAATATAATAAGGTTACACAAAAAATGAATGGAAAATGACTAGACATTTGATGTAGGTCATGAAAAAAATCAATCTTCGATTGACTTCCTGATGAGCTTGCTATTTTAAGCCCCCCATGTTTCCTGGGCTTCATACCAGCTAGGTAAGCTCTGTAGAACTGAGTTAGGTCTCTAGGTCCCTGTTTTAAATCTCAATGACGCCAAAGACACCATTCATAGAAGGGTAATGAAAAGAACAATTATTTCTAAATGTCTGTTATCAGCTTTGTGTGGCACAAACTCAATTTAAACGGGCTTAGAAAATAAGGGAATTATTACCTCACATAACTAGAAAGCTCAAAGAGCCAACTTTAGGGTCAGTTCAAGCCAAAGGTTTTACTATCAGCCTCCTCTCTCACCCCGTTTGCTTGCCTCTGCCCTCTTTCTTGAGTGGGCTTGTTATTTAGGCTGATTTTCTTTATGGTGGTAGAACTAAATGCTTTCTCATTCACACAGGGAGCAGAAAGGGCTTCCCTTCCTTCTGATATAAAACCAACTTTTTAAGCAACACATTCACTGGACTCGCTCACCTCTGAAAAAGAAATTATTGTAGGAAGAAAAGTCATATACCAAAGCAATTTTAGGCCTGAGAAGTAAAACCATGCCTGACTCTCACATAGTCAAGGCTCAACTAACAAGAATTCATCTCTAGTTAGGGAAAGAAATTGATCCAACTCAGTCTCATGTGTCCAACCAAACATGGAGCATGAAATGGGTGATGTGGAAGCACCCACCATGTATTCTGTCATTGCGTGCGGGCTGAAGTGGAACAGCAAGGTGGGTAGCTGGGCAGCTCACCTTAGTTGCCAAACCAAGAGAAGTTTTCACTGGAAATGTGCATACCGTAGAAAGTCCATTTCCAGTTGTTCGGAGAAAGTAGGATAGTGTGATCTATCATGAGTGTCATGTCCCTTAAGCCTTACATAATTCCAGACTAATCTCCCCACAGGAATACATGGGAACTAGACAGAGATAAATTCTCACGACACATGCATCTACTACCACTATTTGCATATTTTTACTTTAATGTTTGCTTTATATTTTCCCAAGATTATTTTACTATTTCATAGCATGCTTTCTCCAAAATTATTTCCCAATGTGTCAGAGCATTTGGCCTTATTTTAACATGTGTAATTTCTACTCCAAAGATACTAATTTTAAGTGCTGATTTTTTCATCACAGGAATTTTCACCACCTTCAAATGATTGCTTACATGCCATTATTACGAGGCACTAAAACCATTTTAAATCATAAGAACAATAAGTGCTAAATTAAAAGCAAAATAGTTACACAGTCTTTGGTGTCGTGTATGACACCCTCTAAGCCTGTTTCTGATCTCCAAGAACAATCCCAGTGTAGTAAAATAAATAAGTAAATATTTATTATATATTTTTGGCCTTTGCTGCCAATTTCTAGCATACAGCCCTAAAAGCCTTGTCATTTTCTGAGCATTAAGGGACACTATACATATTTTGTTTTACTATGTGGTCTTTGATCTTGGATTCTGATGCAATGTTCTTAATCCCCTGGACTATCCTGGGTGACAAGAGTGCCTTTTTGCTTCAGAGGGGTAATTCTCAGTGGGCTCCTAGATAGGAGAGAGTTACCAAAAGACCACAATTAGAAGCCTGGAACTTTCAGATTCACCTTCACCTTCTGATAAGGGGAAATGGGCTGAACACTGAGTCAGTAATTGATCGTTCCTATTTAATAAGCTTCAGTAACAATCCTAACCTACAGATCTGGAGAGCTTCAGGGTAGGTGACCAGTGGGAACCTGGAAGCTCTGTACCCTTCCCCATACCATGTCCTATGTGTCTTTCCCATCTGACTATTGCTAAATTGTATGCTTCATAAGAAAGCAGGAACCTGGTAAGTAAAGTATTTTTCTGAGTCCTATGAGCCAGCCTAGCAAATGATGGATTCAAGAAGTAAGTCATGGCACATCTAATTCATAGCCAGTTATTCAGAAGCCTAGACCAGTGACCAGCATCGGACATAGTTACAGTCTTAGAGGAATAAGCCCCTTACCTGAGGAATCTGCCCCTAACTCTGGTTAGGTTCCAAATGGGAGTGAAGGATAGGATACCCTGCTGGGGTCCACAGAGAACTGGAGAATTGCATTAAGTGGGAAAATCCCCTATTCACCTCTGGTATCAGACATGCAGTACTGAGACCGTGAAGCATAACTGAGAGAATGACAGTGAGATTCTTCCATATGGACACTCACCTCCCACAACACTGCCAGCACTGCCATTTTCTGTCTGGGGGCCTTTTAAAAAAATCTGAAGCCATGGGTATATACTTGGTCCTGAGGCAAACAAAGCCAAGAAATGTAATAGATGTTTGATAAATACTTGCCGCATGAGTAAAATGCTAGAAAACAGTTACTGTTTGACTGTCTTATCATACATGAACCACAAGTCTCTTGCTACGAGTGCTTAGAACCTAAATTACTTGGGTCATGACAGTGCTGCCCAGTAGAGATTTCTACCGTGAAAGAAAGATTCTATATCAATGCTGACAAACACAGTAGTCTCCATCCACATATAGCAATTGAGCACTTAAAATGCGTCTGGTGTAAGTAAATAACTTTATTTTTAATTTCATTTTATTTTACCTAATTTGCATTTAAGTACAAAGAGCCAGATGTGTCTAACAACTGCAGTACTGGACATCACAAGATAGGAAATGGAAATGGAAGGCACAAAGTCCTTACTCTTGTACTCCGCTGGAAAGGTATTCATTTAGTAATAGTTTGCAGGTGCACAAAATGACCGGCCTATCTAGGAAACCCATCTGGCTTGGAGCATCCCACATCAAGGACTCTACAATGCTTTCCTATTATTTGCCTCAGAATCCAGACTTGTCAAAAATCACACAAGTGGAACTGGAAAGCACACCTCACGTGGTTACCTTGATGTGAGTTTTGATTAGGTCTCAGCACAGACTTTTACTGCTTGACTCTTCTGAGTTGGCTTAGACAAGCCCAGGAGGACGTGATTAGCAATGCATGTGGCAGTTTAAGTCCAGCTTTTTCAGGTTCATTTACATTTAAGTAAGAAAAAAATGCTGATTTAAAACAACCATTTATGTCTAGGAAAACATGTTTTAATACTTTAATTTATTATTGAAAAAAATTCTTTTTACTAAGGAAAAGAAATATGTGTTTTTTTGGATTTGTCAATGTTCAGGCTGCAAAGACCGAATCTCTGGTTTTAAAGAAGTTTCTAAACTTAGTAAGCTCTGCTGCCCACCACTAATAATAAGAAATGATTTGTGCACACACACCTGGCTGTGTGTGGCTTAACAGATAGGCCACAGGCGGGCTCAGGTGCTCAGAGGTTCTATTCTCAGCTCTCTCACTGATTCAGACTTCGACCTTCAGAAAGTCAGGGTAGCTCTAGACCAAGAGCTCCCAGTGTGTGGTCAGGATGCACGCGTGCCGCAGATTTTGCTTCCCTTCTCAAAACTCTCAGAGCAACACTTCTGGCTCTACTTTTATGCAACGCATCAGGGTACAGTGCGCACTTTTTAAAGCAGTTTCCAAGCCTTCCCCAGGCACATTTTCTAACATCATTACCCAAGATATTCATCTTTCCCACTTTCATACTCTTTCATTCACTTTTCCCTCCCCAAACTACCTTTCCACAGTGATTGCTTATCACACATAGATTTAACCAACGCATTAATACCAAAGATGACTGTGATATCATTTCAGATCCTAGGGTGACACAGAGATCATCACTAGAACAGAAGACAAACTCCTGGGCTTTTGGTCTGTTATTTATTAAAAGCATGATTTATATTTTCTTCTAAGGTAGTAGAGACTTAAAAGTGGTTTTTGCTAAAAATGGCCACTTCACTTGGACCTGCCGATGCCTAATAGGTAGCTAAAAGCAGAACAAAGTTTGACATTCATTTTGTAAAACTTTGGATCAAATCCTTTTCTTCTCTGCATACAGTTGCATTAATCATTTAGGCAGTAATATTTACTTAGAAGTCGGCAAAGCAAGGTTGATTAGCCCTAAATTTACCCTGCTCATCTCACGGGCCTTCAACACTGTGAACACCCATGCTCTAAGTCTCCACTGACCTAAACCTGGGGTCACCCTAATTCCAGCAGAGCCTGACATGACTGCAGTTGCCCCTCAATGGATTCCTCCCATGGAAACTGAATTGCCACTAAAGTCCTGAGGCTTCTACCCACACTATGCAATTTAGACTGAGATAATGTTCAGCCAGACACCAGCCCGCTGCAAGCACCCATAAAATGGGTCCCATTTCCACTAATGAGCAAGTCTGATCCTCTTTATAAGTAAGACTCCTCCCATACTATGCAAGCTGGAGTCTTGTCTTTATCTTCTCTCACCTTCTAATTAAACTCTTGCCTGTAAATTGATATTATTGCTTTAGTTTTAATTTCCATTATTGCTGAAGAAAAACCCACACTAGCCAGCCAGTGACAGGAACAGGAATAAATGCAGGCAGGGATGTCTCAAATGAACAGTCTTATAACTTAAACCTGCTGCAAGCACCTGAACACATTGATGATGATGGTTTGAACCAAAGGATTTGATCCCTGCACCACTAAACATGCCCAAGGACGTGATGACAGTTCATGTGCCAGACTCAAGTCCTCGATTTCATTGCTTCTCACAGTCCCCAGAGCTGGATTCAGCTTGCATCCGTTTATCAAGGGGTCCTCTCTTAGGCCCCTTTTTGGATGAAATCTTTCGTAAGTGTCAAGGTTCTAGGTTTGATGGCGGGATTCTTTGAAGGTCCTGAGGGAACATTTAGAACATAAAAATGGCCAGTGTGGCCAATCGTATCAGGGAGATTCTGTCATCCCTGCATAGTCCAAGACACACACAAAAGCCAAGAACAAAATGATACCTACAGCCTGTTTCCAAGGACACATTTTTAAAATTTAAATTTTACAACCATGGCTTTTACTCTGTATGAAATGAGTTGCTACTGGAGATTTTTAAGCAGAGAAATGACAAATTGTATTTAACTTTTAAGTCTCTCAGCTGCTGGGTTTTGGATCTCTGAGTATTACTCACCCCGTATTTCTATTTCTATGCTCCTGGCCGTAAATTTTGCTCTGCCTGCTGGGCTCTTCTGGTTACCTACAGCAGGCTCTGTTCCTCCATCTTCACCTCCATACCCTGCCCCAGGCAGGCGGACAGCTCTGCCTGCTGGCCCCGGCAGCCCCCTGCTTGGCCTTTCTGCTGCAGTGCACACAGCCACACACGCACTCCATAGCACCATCATCCACGCATTAATATCTTATCATCTGGAATCAGCATGGAGCCTTGTGCTGGAGTGACCTAGTACGGGAGTCTCACTTTTTTCTCAGAGATTTCCAGGCTAGCATAACCCAAATCTGTGCACATCAGTCACTGCTTTCACTCTGGTACCTTGACTTCCACACACTCTATCATGCCTGCGTCTTGCTTTCACATTCTCTACTTCATAAAGTTGGTCCTAGAATTTTCTGTGTGTGAATCACAGTCAAAAGATATTTTTCACTTAGAAAAAAATTGCTGAACTGATTTATTATTTAAATTATAGTTTCATTAATAAAAGTATAGAAAACCTCGAAAATAAAGGTAAGGTTAAAAGGGAATAGTATTTGCAAACATGTATAACCTGATAACCATACATAATACATTTTTCAAATTTATATACACACATAATTTGTTTTACAAAATTACAGCTATGTACATCAATACATTTATTCTTTTTCACTTTGTATTGTAGAATGAGCACTTCCCTATCTTGTCAAATAAATGGTTTTTAGTCACTACACAGGATTCCAAAGTGTGCTTGTATCATTCTTTAATCAGTCTCCCACTTAGGTATTTTGATTGCTTCCAGCTCTTTGATTTGTAACCACATTGTAAAGAATGTTTTGTACCCAAATATCCAAATAGATCTCTGACAATTTCAATCTATTAAATTCCCAGAAGTGGACTTGCTGGGTCAGAGGGTAACAATATATTTAATGCAGGCTGAGACACTCCAAATGAAAACTTCAAATTGAAGTACAAGTGAACCATGAGAAGGGTGTTTGATGGGCGAGAAGCAAAGTTGAGGTAGGTTCTAGAAACTTCTGGGGAGGACTTTTAGTCATTTAAACTGATTTCTAGAGATCTGCACTGCCGGAGCATAGTAATCAGTGTTGACAAAGTAGCTGCAGCTGCAGGGGATGCAGATGCATAAACACACCTGATTTCCCACCCCTGCTGGCTCCAAGTATTCCTTTAAAGTGAGTAATGGGCATAAGGCAAAAACATAATCATCTTCAGTCCCACCCCTTCTGTCCATGCCGAGAGACACAAATTGACCTTTGCTCTGATTTCTAATTAAATTTTAAGATACTAAATCTAAAGGGCAGCTATTCAATGGAAATGGGAAATCCGTAAGGCATTAATACCATCTAGATCCAGGGATGCACAGGAGCAGCAGATTTCTCAGGTACTTGAAACATGAGCAAAACACAGATTAGGGTTTTATGTGGACACATTATGGCAGAGAACCAGAGGGTGATGATTTTTCTTGAATTTGGTATGACAATCACCTTGTGAGTGATTACTGTCCTCCCACTATATTTGCATTCTCAAAATATACCTGTGATGGAAACCAAAATAGTTGCTCTTTTTCAGATAAGGCAGGGCACACAAACAGGTTGTTGCATTTATTCCAAATTAACTACTTGGGCTGCACTCATTTTCTCCAACTCTTGTTTGAAAACCTCCTAGAAGGTAGACATTGTGTTTAGTTGACGTACAGAGGTGATAAAGACAAGATTTCTGACCTGGAGGAAAGCAGCCCATCCATGGAAATAAAAATTCTGCTAATGTGTCCAAGCGCGCTTAGAGAGTAATAAAAGCAGCAATACGCTGAGAAGGACGTAGCTAAACAAAGTCTTTAAGTCAGCATAGGTATAGGCAAAAAAATACAAACAGACCAGGCGTCTGATATCTGACAAAAATGATACAAGCATGGATACAATGTACTATTTTACTCGCTATTGAACTCCAGAGATCAGACGCATTTACACCCAAATCAAAGCCTATAAAAATGAGTAACTACTCTTTGATCCTTTTCCAATGCAACAATTACTCTTCATAAAAGCTCACAGTAAACATCAATTTCTATATAATTAAATTCAGCGCCTTTGTTTGCATAATAGGAGAATGCCACATCACACAGGATACTAGTCTAAGACAGACAGACTCAAATGAGCAGATCTGTTTACAGCTGTAAATGCCTTTGGGAAATAATCAACTCTAGGTAATTCAGTCATAGACTAAAGAGTCTGTGAATCATTTAGACAGTTTGCCTTTTCTTTTTCTTCCTTATGCTGCTTGGGGCTTCCACACTTGCTATTTCCTACTTTCATCTAGGCCTGTAAAAAGGCAGAAAAGCCAAAAAGAGTAGATGTCCAAAATCACTTTGCAGCACCATAATAGTTCTGATGAAAGGGTTTTTTAGGAGACGATACTGACATACATATAATGGTATAATGCTAGGGAATTTTAATGGTCGTGATATTTTCATTCTTTTACCACAGAAAAAATGGAAAACTAAGAAATTAGCAGTTGCTCTCATTTAATATGCATAAGCTTTAGTTTTCCAAATTTTTAAGTGTTTAATCACTATTTAAATGTAAGCTGCTTGTCTTTATGTTTAGAAGGATCTAGACAATCCAGAGTCCATGCTTAGCTTCGGGAAATTGCATAAATGTCACTGTAATAGAACATTTTCATGCAATAAAGGTTCCCTGCTGCTGGATAACAGCAGAAACAAATTCACTGATGAGAAATAGATGGGGCAGCAAAGCAGCACGTATTTCCAGAGCTGGAAACACTGACCCTTTTAAGATGCTCAGTTATTCTTTTTTTTTTCTTTTGGTACTAGGGCTCAAACTCACAACTTTGCACTTACTAAGCAAGTGCTTGAACTGCTGAGCTAAATCCCCAACCCCTAGTCATCCTTGACTTTGTTTCCATTTATCAAGAAATGAGTGCTGAAGAATGAATCACGTTAGCTCAACAGATGCTGGCAGAATCGAGAGATGCTTTTGCATCATACTCTTGCTCAACGCTTCCTGTCAGACAGCAGCTTCTAACGCAGTGCCTCAGCCAGAGCAGAGCTCCCACCATTGAGCAGCAGCCTGCCCTGGCTGGATCATCTATCTCACATCATAGATCGATTTTTTTTATTCATCTTCATTTTGGATGCTGTTTCAGGTTGAAGAAACAGGCTTGGCAATTTGGGGTCACTCACCCATCTGAATCAGCTGTCACTGAGCTGGTATCATACATAAATGGGCAGTCCGCTCCTTCAAGAGAATGCCACTCATTGTGCTTGATCAAGAGTGAATCACTGTGTCTATACACACTGATTGCTAAGACTTAATGAATCTCGACTCTTATCCATTTTTATTCCATGGAACCATTCTGTTCGTGCTGGCTGGAGGTCCATCCAAGAAAACCTAAGTCTTGCCTCATATTATCTTGTAAAGGACAATCTAGAGTGTGAACCTCCAGTTCCCCTTTACAATCTTAGTCAAAAGGAAGTAATTTTCCCTTTTCTCTACCTTGTTGAACTCCGACTTTATTTAAAAACGTACAATGACGTCGTGTAATGTCAAATGTCTCAAACACCCGAAGAAACAACACTCCTAAAATCTTGGCGGTCAGGGAGACTTCAAAAAGAAGTACTTAGGTGTAAACCTTTTTGCTTACCTGACGGACCAGCCATTCCAATTTCCCTTCTCTCTGCTACTTTCTCTGAGGCCAGCACCCACCTGTTACAGCCTCCCTTGGGGCCTATGCACCAGAGTGCTGGCCAGTGAGATCTACAGGGAAGCATACGGGGGGATCTGGGAAGGCTTTTGATTTCCTCAGAAGAGGAACAGACGTGGCTGCCATGGTTCCCTTTCCTCTCCCTCCTGCCTTGTACTAGCCACAGTGCCTGCAGGGATGCTAGCACTCTTGCGGACGCTGACAGACTCTTAAGGGTGAGTGAGAGCAACAGGCCTGAATCCCTTAGGGACACCCTTGAGTCCCTGCATCAGCCACATTCTAGTTTTTATCTATGAGAAAAACACACACACACAATTCACTTACCCCACTGTGAGATTTCTGTTATCTGCATCTAAAAGTAGTTGTAACTCCTGCAGTGCTCAGTTTTATGGCTTAGCATTAAATCAGACAGACAAGTAGTGCACATTAAATTTTTTATAACTAATCCTAATAAATGGTAACAGTTCTAATAGAAGGCTGGAGATACAGCTCAGTGGTAGAGTGTTTACCTAGCACAGGCAGGGCCCTGTGTTCAAGCCTTAGCACTGTAAAATGAAAACACAGTTCTAGTAGGGTTAGCTCCTAGCATTAGTCCTTATGTAGATGAACATCCCAATATGCCAGTTTGATCATCTTTCACCTGCACTATGTCAATGACACCCACTCTAACTCCATGCACGCCAGTGACGTTGGTGTACAAGCACTCAGCTCCTTGTCGCACTGTTCATTGCTCCTGTAGTGACACGTTTCCCCAGCTCCAGTCCTGCTCCTCCTAGGCTGCAGACAATGCCTCTTGTGAAGAGCAAAGCCACTGCATTTCCAGCATGCTAGACTCACTGCACCTCCAACACTGCTCGGCAGTGCTCTTCAAAATTCGTAGTACCTGTCCTCTTCCCACATTAACTCTGCCACATCTTTGCAATTGTCCTCAACATCATCTCTTCTTGTTTTACAGAGATGAGGTCTCTACAAAGGTCTCCAAGTGAAAGACCTCACCTTGTCCATCTCCTCATCTGAGTGGATCCAAGACAGAGCTGGCACAAACACCCGTCCCCTGGCTCCTAGCCCTGCTCCAGCACAGCTACTCCTTATCTCTCATCTTCTTTGACGCTCCTCTGTAGCCTGTAAGTGTTAATTATGGTTAATAAAAGAAAGATAGAGAAAAAGAAAGGAAAGAGAAAGAAAGAAAGAAGAAAGAAAGAAAGAAAGAAAGAAAGAAAGAAAGAAAGAAAGAAGAAAACCAGCCAGCCTCGCTTGCATCATCCCACATACATCTTCTTGCCCTCACCACCCATTTCCCCTGTTCTCCCTGAGCAGACTTTCCTAGCATTCCTCAGCTCCTCCTAAGCTTTCAGTTTGGGATCCACCACACCCTCATGCTTAGGAGAAGTTGGCCATGTTTAGTCCCAAATGTGGACTCATTCTCCTGGCTAAAATGGTTCAGATAACCCAGTTTAGAAACATTTGAAATTTCCCTGGCCATAGGGATTAGGTCAGGAATGAACCAAGATAATTTGCGACTCTTTTCTCTTTTAAGAAATTCTCCAAAAGATCACACCTATCCACTGTCCCCACTCTAGATCTTGTGGTATTCTGCAGTAAGGCCTGAAACTTCCCCAGTCACACTGTCACCAGGCAGGAAACCAGTAAACCTTCCCTGGATGACAGAACTGCCTTCTAAATAACACTGTCGAGTGCACCCTTGTGCTCTGAATCTTGTGGTCTTGTGAGCCAATGAACTGCATAATTTCAGTTCACTTTATTGGAAAAACAAAGAAATAAGCTAACAAACAAAAACCTCACATTATAAGACCTTGGCTGTCATACCCTAAATATATTGTTTAGCTGCTTCCTTCTTACCCTCCTTGCCAATATCAAGCTTATTACTCTTCTGAATTTTACTGCATATTATATATAAAAGTTCTGTACTTGCCATTGAATCTGTAGGCTATGTAGCCTTCAAAATTCTTGTTATGGACCAGGGATGTAGCCCAGTGGTAGAGCCCTTGACTAGCATGTGTAAAGCCATCATTTGAATCCCCTGCACCACCATGAAAGAAAGAAAAATAAAGGGAAGGAGAGGAGAGGAGGGGATGGAGGGATAGAAGAGGAGAGAAGAGAGGAAAAGAATGCTTGTTATACTATTGAATTATGATCACCTTAGTTACATGCTCAGGACCCTTCATGCATCCCTGCTGCACATAAAATAAAATTTACATCACTGATTCACAATCGCAGCCTGGTTCCTGTTTGGCTGTCCAGGTATTCTCTCTGTCTATGTCCCCCAATACATATACATAGGGGTACATTACATTCTTGAAATTTCACATTACATGTAGCTCTCTTCTGTTTTGGTGACTGTTCATGTGCTATTCCCTTTATCTGGAATCAAGAGCTCTTTCTAAGTAGGTAAAATAATATTCATCCTAGCTCAGTTTTCTTCCATGAAGCTTTCTCCACTTTCTGCATATGACCCATCCATGATCAGTGCCACACAAGACTAAGTACTTTGAAGCCAGAAACAGAGTTAAATTTGTCTTTAAAATCTGTTGCTTAGCTATTTCTGGCTTGACAGGTGCCTAATAATTGTTGAATGAATGAATGAGATGTAAAAACTAAAAAATTTTATTTTTGTGTCTTATACACAATAAATAGTAATTAAAATAATACTCATTAAGAAGTGTACTCAACTCAAGGGCTAGGGATTTAGCTCAGTGGTACAAGCTCCTGTATGGCATATGCAAGGTTATGAGTTTGATCCCCAGTCAAAAAAAAAAAAGGAGAGAGAGAAAAGTGTACTCAAGCTCTTTTAATGCCTTCTCCATGAACCCTAGATTCTAAAAGAAATTTTCCTAACTATAGCTGGTATTGGTTTAGTCTTTCTTCAATGCTTTGCCATTAATCCACCTTCTTCCATTAATATTCCTTTACCAGAGAGGCAGATATGTGATTCTGGGTCTTTTAGTCTTGTTTTGTTTCTTTTCTTTTATTTTCCTTCTTTTTTTTCCCTTTGTGGACTAGTTTTTGTCTCTCAAGAATTAAAGTCTTGAGCAGGCAAACTGTAAGAAGCATTTTTCTATGGTAATTCTTTTAGTAGGACAAAAGGTCAACTAGAATTGTATCAAATGTATGGATATCAGGGCATATTTATACAAAAATTACTTTGTTCTTTTTGTCTGTTTGTTTTTGAGACAGAATCACACAACATAATTTTGACTGTCCTTGAACTCACTATAGCCTAGGCTGGCCTCAAACTCACAGTGATCTTCCTGCCTCAGCCTCCCCAAGTGCTGATATTACAAGTATGCATCACCATGCCCAGCCCAGAAACTACTTTGTTATCTCTGTTAAATAGATATATTTTTCCACAACTAGCTTTCTCTATATATGACAAAGCATATTTTTGGTCATTTCAACTCTTCTTAGAATTCAAAGTTTTTAGATTAAAATAAATATCTGATTTCCTACACATAACATTATCAATGATAAAGAACTGCTGTAAGTTCAAAACAAATAAAAATTTTGCTTTAAGTTTGAATACAAGGTATCTGATAGCCTAGTAAAAAAGATTATCTTATAGAAAAAATTTAAAGAACAAACACAATTTTCCAAGGCATCCACTAAAATTGAGAAGAAGCACAAAAGTAGGTGTTTTCTCTTATGAAATGCTTATTCGATTGAAAAATGTGCAAGCTACTATGATTTGCTTTACTTATAGTTTCTTTGGTGTGTTGATTCAGAAAATGAGTTGCATAATAACTTATAAGAGGCAGCAGATGGAATAATAATTTCCCTTACTTAGCAAATAATAAGTTATCCACTTTGGACACTGTCTAGATTTCTGATCTAATGTACAATATTAGAACATTTAACAATAGGAAGGCCTAACTCCTAGAGTCAAGGGTCTAGGTATAAGAAGCAAGTGTTACATAAATATCAACAAGCTGTCTCTAAACAAACAAATTCAGACTGAAATTTAAATTTTTTGTTGAATTTAAAATAATGTGATACTCTGTAATTTTTAAGACCTGAGTTATACCATCACTTTGTATTTATGCCACATATTTTATGGAAGATACTGAATGAACTATATTTTACTTTTGCCCCAAAACATTATCCAATGATAGGTGAGGAGTTGAGGGGTTGACACGTGGGAAAAGCAGTGGACATGAAATGTCCTGCCTTAGACTCACTAGCTGGCTGAAAATGCTTACTTCCTATAGCCTCCATTATTATATAAATAAAAATGCCAGGCCCATTCACTGCACTGAGTAGTTGTGAAGACCAAACAGCACATTTTACTAGTTCCAAGGAAGCAGAGATTCCTACCTTCTGTGGTTCACTGTTTTTACCCCTCATCCTAGAAGAGTGCATGATACACAAGAATCCCTCAGTGAATGATCTGAAATAGTGTGAATGTTCTAAAGTTATAGTGCGTTACAGGTGAAGCATCATATTATTCATTAAACCCAGGAAAGCAACCACAGCAGACAGAGTATTGGTGACTTGCTCAAGTTACTTAGTAAATCAGAATGGAGTTTAAACTTGATTTGGAGGTAGATCTCTTGATGTTTTATTTATTCAGACATTCAACAAATTTTTTAGGTTAAATAATGTCTTAGTTACTTTTGTTGTTGTTGTTGTTGCTGGGACAAAAATACTCAACACATACAATTTAAGGGGAAAAAGGCTTCTTTAGCTCACAGTTTGTAAAAGTTTCAGTCCATAGTCAGCTGGCTTCGAGGCAGAGTGGCACAGCAGAGGAGCATCACAGAGAAACAGTCCGTGGGAGCCAGGCAAACATCAGCAACAGCAAGTAACAAGCCTGCCTTTCTCTTTTATCCCATCCTGGCAGCCAGTCTTCTGAATGGTACAACCCAGAACTATGTTAACTATGTTAACTATGTTAACTCCAATCAGTGGACTAATTTAGTACTACACACACTTAATCCCAGTATAACACGCCCTATATCCAACTAACTCCACAAAGCCTTACCTAAGACTGCGTGAGGCTTGGGGGGCGGCATCTAGACAGAAGTCATAACAGATACTATTTGCTATGCATGGCGCCAGGTGCTGGACATAGAGTGGTTAAAAAAATATACAGAGGAGGCCAGGCATTATCAGAGACCAGGCCCTATAAGGGTTAAACGTTTGACTATGAAGGAACCTCTGTTGAAAAAGCTCATATTCACAGTGCTCTGAAGTCAAGATAACACCACAGCTAAGACAGCTGAGGGCATAGGCTGCTGACACTCCCTATTCCAGAGCAATAAAGCTGCCAACATTAGAGATCAAGCAGTTCTCTTAACTAGTAAGATTTCCAGCCTTGTTTCTCAAGGACCTGGTCATTTCACAGGCTTTTGCCTCCACTGTGCCTTCTTCCTGAAGCCCCCAAATCTGTAAAAACCCAATAAATATGATTATGTAAAAAGAGTCCTTGTCTTTACTCCCAGGGAGTTCTGGACTCTTTGTCCTGGATTACCCACAAACCATATTCCATGTCTTTCTTATTTAAGCCATTTGCTGTACACTCATTTTAGGAGATTAGGGATCGTATTAGTCCCCAACAGGGAATGATGGCACATCTCTATAATCCCAGCATTTGAGAGGCTGAGGCAGGAGGATCACCACAAGATCAAGGCCAATCTTGGCTCCACAGTGAGTTCAAGGCCAGTCTACACTACATAGACTCTCTCTCTCTCTTTCTCTCTCTCTCTCTCTCTCTCTCTCTCTCTCTCTATATATATATATATATATATATATATATGTAGATAGATATATGGACATGGGATATAGGCATCCAAAAATGAACACATGAATAGATATACACAAATAAATTGCAATCAAGTTTATAATGTTAGGAGAGCATCTCATAAGAAAAAAAACAGGAGGTGAATGTTCCCCAGTTTACCAGCATATACATTTAAGCAAAAAACAAGTTCTCTTTTTATATGTCATGACTATATTCATTGCTGTGGAATATTTTCAGAGCATGCTCATTTGTATGCACATTTATATATATTGTATATGTCACTATTCCAATTATCATCAAATTATGAGAAACTTAACAAAACTGC
>PVJX010028360.1:0-23960 GCA_004027295.1 Dolichotis patagonum | reverse complement strand
TGGGGAAAAACTAAACCTAGAGACCGTAGCAAGGGTGTAGGGATCAGTGGCGTTTACCTGAAGCCTCACTACAAGGCGATTTCGAAGGGGCGAGGACAGTTTGGGGCTGGAGCTCAGCCGTACAGCGCCTGACCAGCAAGTGCAAGACCTTGGGCTCAGTTCCCAGCTCTGCAAAAACCGAAGAACGAGATGGCGAGGGGCGGGTGCCCAGGGCCCTGGACCAGGAGAGACTTGCGGTGCATGTGCGTTGGGGACGCCAGCAGAAGCTCACCAAAGGCCTCTGCAAGCCAAGGCCGTCGCAGGGTTCCCAGCCTAGTGTGATCACCCCACCTGGGTGACCGGCACTGAGTCCAGTGTGGGGACCACTGCCGTCGTTCACTTAAGTTAGGTGACCCTAACCCTAGTGGTGGTCGTGCAGAGGGGAGAGCCAGCGGGGTCCCAGAGGCATCCCGCCGAGAGGAGGGTTGCGGTGCTGTCCAGTCCCACTGGAAGCGTGTTTGCCCCTTCGCAGAGGCGCTTTCACCCTCATTTCCTCTTCAGGTGTCCAGGCACAGAGGGACAAGGACTCAGTCTCAGTCCCTTGGGGATCCCCTCCAGTGACTGTGCTGGAGTTGTGGCAGGGCGGCAAATCTGGTCCCCGTACCCCGGCACCTGTGCTGACGTCCGCAGAGTCTGAGCATGTCCCGCTTCACATCCCACCAAACCCGTTCGGGAACCGAGGAAGACCCCGGGGCTCCTCCCCAGGCAGCGCCTCCAGGAGCATCTGCCACCTGGGCAGTGGAGAGGCTCCCGTTCTTCGCCTAGGACCGTGCATGCTCGCAGGTGAGAGGTCTGCATGGTTGAGTCACTTCTGAAAGGTCGAAAGCAAGTGGCGATCGAGTTCCGTGCTCCCATGGGCAGGCTCCAAGGCAGCCCGGATGCGGGGGCGGTGTCAAGGGGAAGTCATACCACTAACAAATACAGCTAAAATGGTAAATCACGCGTAGTTTACCGTCATTTTTTTAAAGCTGAAGAAATAAACTTTTTGTATCTTAGTGAAAAAAACTATTTAAAAATAAAACATAACCAGGTGTGGTGGCGCACTCCTGTAATCCCAGCACCCAAGGAGGCTGAAGCAGGAGGATCGTTGTGAGTTTGAGACCAGCTTGGGCTACAAAGGGAGCTCAAGTCCAGCCTGAACTGCATAGGGAGATCCTTTCTCAAAAAGACCAAAATAGGGCTGGGGATTTAGCTCAGTGGCTTAAGCGCCTGCCTGGCAAGCGTAAGGTCGTGAGTTCGATCCCCAGTACCCAAAAAAAAAAAAAGACCAAAATAAAATAATAAAAACGAAACATAACTGCCCCACAGAGGCCTCGAGTTCTGAGAGGATGAGTCGCCCTGGCTGGAACTTCAGGGATCAGCACACGAATAAGGCACAAGCCATTGCCAGTCACAGGGACACTGGCCAGGTGGCCGAGCTGCTCAGCAAGGGGACCCGCTCACCCCTCACTGTGCCTGGTCATCAGTCTCAAAGCAGGAGAGGGAGACCAGCCCAGGTCACACTGCTGCTGGTGGCAGCACAGGGACCCTCTAGAACCAGGCATTCCCTCACCACTCACCAGAGTCCCCACAAAACACCCCAAATCCCTCCAGAGCTGTCTTATTAATGAGAAAGGGGTGCTTCACCTCGCCTGGGAGTACAGCATGGAATGTTGTCCAAGTGAGGATTAGCACAGGGGAGGCTGAGGCAGGAGGATCTCCTAGGTTCAAGCCCTGCCTGAATTACATAGTAAGACCCTGTCTGGAAAAACCAGAAGGGTATAGATAGATGATAGACAGACAGACAGATAATGCTAGACAGCTAAGAAATAAGACTTCAATAGGTCTGGGCTGTAGCTCAGGGATAGAGCGCTGGCCTAGCAGATAGGAGAACCTGGTTCCATGCTTAGCACAGCAGGAAAAAGAAAAAAATTCCACAAATAGCGCCTGTTTATTAACTCACGCCACACCGTGTGGAGCAGGCCTGTCAGCAAAGCGCACTCCTCTCCTGGCCCTGGGTGCATGGGGAGACCTGGGGCGAGGAGCCTCCTGGCCTCAGCAGCCCATTCTCAGCGCAGCCCCCCTAGCCTGATGCCGAGCTGCTGCGCAGGCCCCTCGCTGCCTTCACACAGGGCGAGGTTACACAGGCGGCCCCGCGCTAACATGCCCCGTTGGCTCAGAAACACTAAGATGTTTTAGCAGCGGGGCACGGTGCCTCAGGCCTCTACCCGGGCACTCTGGAAGGCTGAGGCAGGAGGGTCACAAGCTCTAGCCCTTCCTGGAAAACTTAGCAAGACTTGGTGTCAAAAAAATAGAACAGGGGTTGGGAATTGTGGGAGACAACTCTAGTGACTCCCTTTGAATGTAAAACAATTACTGTTACTTTGATTATTTGGAGACTCATTTCCTTATACTGACATGTAAAAAGCTGGCTAGAGTATTTCCCTTTCTCTTTAATTGGCTCTAAGCATTGCAAATAAGGCTAGCTGAGGTGCTAACATGCAATCTCTAAAGCCAACAGACAGTCCTGTTTCCTGGCGTAGTGTTCTCCTTGCAGGATATGTACAGGATATGAGCACAGTAAGATGTTAGAGCCAATAGCTCCAAAATGTCAACTGGGTACGAGCCTCAAGATAAAGAGGCTATGACTCCCCAGGAGTCATATGAAGAGTTTACATACCAAAAACCAAAGCCACAGCCTCCCAAGACAATCCCATTGCTACCTTAATTAGATTACATAAATTGATCCTTCTTAATGTCTCTCTCACCTGGCCAGCGGGCTCAAGTTACTCACTGTCCCCACCATCCTGTCACTCATCCCTGAGCCACACCCTTCTGGGAGAGGCCTAGAATCAAGGCCTTTGTCCGCATGTCCTCACGAGGATTGGATTTAGGACCCCTTGGCTGCCCTTCACTTGGAATATGTCTTGGTGTTTTTACTGTCACCGTGGGTTGCATTGAAGGTGGTAGATTAAAATTAACTTGCTGGGATTCCAATAATGTCTTAATGGGATTACAAATATAACTTTTTGGATTGTGAGAAAAACTAAAAAGAGGACTACAATACTTAGGACTGTGCACAGTATTTGAGATTACAGTAGGAATGTAGCTAAGCATGAAGCTCTGGCTTCACTCCTCAGTACTGAAATTAAAAGCGTGAGTATAAAGGAGTAGTCACCAGGCGGCTGGGGGGATTCTGCAGCATCGCTGGTATGAATGCATTAGTGATGCAATCTGTCCTTTATGTCCCCTCATCCTTAGGGTGACAGGGTTTTGTTTTGCCAATAAAACAGTCCTGGGTCCCCTGTCAACCTCTAAATATGCAGAGACCCCACAGTACTGAAATGTGGGTGGGGACCAGTGGGGAGCGTGGTGCTAGCAAGGACACCTGCCATGGCAAGGCGGAAGAGGGTTATAGAAATCACCCGCAACCCGGGCCCATGAGGGTGATCATTGCCCGAGGCACAGCTGCGTCATGGTCCAGCAGGACACTGAGTCCCGGGCCTCTCTGGACACAGTCCATGCCACTGGCAATGTCCAGGTGCCCTGTATGTGGAGCCTGTTCTTTCAAGTGAAGTAGGAAGTTTTTCTTCGAATGAATGCTTCTATTTTTAACCTTTTGGGCTGACTTTCAGATGGACAGGTGGCCTAGTCTTGGGTCCGTCTAGGCTTCCCTTAGGCCTTTGCTCTGAGGCAAACAAAGGAGAGTCTGTTAAGGAATCATAGCAGGAGCTGGGCATGGGGCATTCACATGTAATTCCTGTGCTAGGGAGGTTGAGGCAGGAGGATGCCGGCAAGTTCAAGGGAAGCCTGAGCTATATAATGTCTCAAGAAACCAAATAAAACAAAAATAAAGGAATCACAACAGGATCCCCTTATCCATGGAGGAGACTTTCAAGACCCCTGATGGATACCTGAGCACACAGGTAACACCAAACCCTCTATATATTATGGTTTTTGCTCTCCTTGCACATGACGAAGCCTAAGTTGAAATAGGCACAGTAATTTGACAGTGTAGCATAGGTCTTACAATCAGCACGTATTTTTTTCTTCCTCATTGTGTGGTGTGCTCCATCCAAGGCAGCAGGCGCAGCTCCTCTGGCGGCTCTGCACCGTGGCAGACTGTGTTTGCACTGGGGCTGCCATGACGTAGAATGTGTGTTACCCGGGTCAAAGCCCTGCTTCCGGGGCCGGGACCGCTGCGGGAAGATTCCCGAGCCAAGCCGAATGGAAAGGGAGACTCGGCACCAAGGAGCGAGGAAGGCAGCATCTAACCTGTACGCCAGCGGACAGTTCGGGACAATCCCACTAAGGGGACAGCGTGGAATTCAGGAAGAGTTTAGTTTCTATAGAATTTAGAGGTGCGGGCCAGGAACTTAGCTCAGCAGCGTAAGTACCTGCTTGGCAAACTCGGGGTCATGAGTTCAATCCCTGGTACCAAAAAAATAAATTTAGAAGTGGGAGGACACAGCAAGTGACAAATCAATACATAATTGATTACATGCATTGAGTCGTATATTGGCTGGCAGGCTGGTCTGGAAACAAAGGAATTGTTTATCATAATATGGAAACTGTGGGAACACGGGGAGGGGGCTCTTAGCTAGGAGCATTCTGGGGGCCCTTGAACAGCCTGGGGTGCCCTATGGTATGGACAGTTACTGTGACTGACGCAGCTGTGCTGCTGGACTGTAGAAACTGTCAGGCTCAACTGAATTCAGCAGAAGAACAGAAACTTGGTCAGAGGCCTCTAATTGATCATGAAATATCTGTAAGTCTGCTATCTCATAAATGTGTCCCTACATTACCATAATTGTGCCAAGACAACCAGAAGGCGGGCAGTGCAGACTGACGGGTCTCAAGGACAAAGGGATGCTTGGGGCCCTGCAGTTCCAGGCTTGGCCAGCAGGTGTCAGCACAGCCCCGGCGGCACCTGGTGAGGACCAGGCTGGGCAGTCCACCTGCGGGCTCTGGGGCTCTGGCCCACGCCCGGATACCAGCAGCGCCTCTCTCTGCATTTCCAATGCCAGCCTGGGTTCTGACCCGGCCCCCACCCTTCAAAGGTGTGCACTACTACACCTGGCAAATGTGTCACATTCCTCTGTCTGGACATGAGGTGGCCTATGCCACTGCCACAGCAATTCACAGCCGACCTCACCTCCCGGCAGAGGAAGCCCCGTCTTCTCCCACGACCTAATTGTTAAGTCACAGCTCACAGCTCCCATGGCACAGACCTGCAATCTGTGACTGTTGAACAGTGCTCACCACTTGCCTAGGACCCTCCCTATACTGTGCATGCAGACACAGGCCCAGCCTCTCCCCAGCCTGCCGCCCAGAGCAGGACTCCAGGGCGCCTTCGGACCCAAGGGAGAATCGGCTCCCTGGCTTGCTGGACGCCTGTGCCCCCTGCCCTGCCTGTCACTACGGACACACGTGTCCTTCCCAAGCGCATTTACATGTCTGGGTCCGGATTTTCCTTGTCTTGTAAGCACTCCTGAGCCTGGATTTAGGGCTCATCCTAATTCAGAGAATCTCAACTCTATTTCAGGCACAAACACTTTATTTCCCAATGAAGCTACACTCACCGACCTTCAGCACATGTAGGAGGAAGCCAGATGGCTTCAAAATAAGCATCCTCCCACATCTCCGGAATGGCACCCATCGGTGACACCTCATGAGCCCTGTTCCTGTCATGCACTGCAGCCACCGTCTCAGTCTGAGTGAGACCATCTTGGTTACCTTCTCTGCTGGGATAAGACCGCCAACACCCGCACATCACAGGGGGACAGGTTTGCTGCAGCTCACACTCTGCAGAGGCTCTGGTCCAGTCGGCTGGCTCCAACAGGGCATCGTGGGGGAGAAAGCACTCACGGCGGGCAGTGAGGAGCAGCACACGGCGGGGGGGGGCTCGACCTTCATCTTCTAGGCCACGGCCACAACACGCCGCCTCTGCCCACCGCCTCTGCCCGCTCACACCCAGCCATAAACCCGTCAGTGGGCTTGTCCAGTGTCACCTGCCATGCCACTATTCAAGATCTCCCCAAACCCCCAGCTATGCCTGCATGAGGCTTTGGGGGTCCCTCACACGGCTATGTCTGTTGTGGCAGCTGAGCAGGGGCCAGGTGGAGTGGCAGAAGGGTCCCGGAGGCCAGCAGGCTGCCCTGCAGATCACATGGAAGTGGAAGGGAAGGGGTAGGGTGGCACTCACCTCCAACCACAGCCCCTTGGGGGGCTGAGCCAGAAAAATCACAAGTTTATTTATTTTTGGTACCAGGAATTGAACTCATGACCTTGTGCTTGCCAGGCAGGGGCTTATGCCACTGAGCTGTATCATCGGTCCAGAATCACAAGTTTAAACCTAACAACCTAGCAACTGAGACTCTGTCTCTAAATAATAACAATGACAGACTAGCGATGGAGCTTGGCACCCACCAGGCTCAATCCCCGGCACTGGAGAAGAAAGAAGGAGAGGGGAGGAGAGGGGAGGAGACGCGTCAAGGGGGCACAGGACTTTGGTCCGAGTGCCACCAGAGTGGCGGCATTTACTGAAATGAGAGCTCTGTGAGAATCAAGACTTCACAATTTGGACAAAGTACAGATGGCACTAATGGAAAGCAAATAGCGAGATGGTAGATTTAAACCCACCCACACCCACAATCAGCCCCCACAACGTAGAAATTGTCAGGAGGTTTTTTAAAAGCAAGAGCTAACAAAATGCTGCCTACAAGAAAACCACTTAAAGCCGGGTGTGATGGCACATACCTGTAATTCCAGCACTTGGGAGACTGAGGCAGGAGGATCACTGTGAGTTTGAGATCATCCTGGGCTACAAAGTGAGCTCAAAGGCAGCCAGAACTGCACAGCAAGACCCTGTCTCAAAAAGAAAAATAAGGGCTGGGCATTTAGCTCAGCGGTATAAGTGCCTGCTTTGCAATTGCATGGTCCTGAGTTCAATCCCCGGTACCCATAACCCCAAAAAAAAAAAAAAAAGAGAGAGAGAAAGAAAGAAACCCACTTTAAATAAGCAAAAGGGCACATAAACCAGAACCCTTTAATCTGCTGGAAGACAAGATAGGTAAAACTCTTGCAGGCACTGGCACAGGCAAGGACTTTCTGGACAGAACCCCAGCTACACAGGAAACAGTTCTAAGAGTCAACAAATGGGATCACAGCAGATTAAAAATCTTCTGCACAGCAAAAGAAACAACCAAAGAGAGTGAAGGGACACCTACAGAATGGCAAAAAGTGTTGCCAGCTACTTTTCAGACAGAAAACTAATATCTACAATACATAAAGAACTCAAAACATTAGACACCCCCATAAAAGACCCAAACAAAAAACTGGCAAGTGTCCCACACAGACAACTTTCAGAAGCACAGATGGCTAGAAAACCCTCAGAAAGAATGGCCATCATCAGGAAATCAAATAACAGATACAGCTCAGTGGCACAGCACCTGCCTAGCAAGGACAAGGTCCCCAGTTCAATTCCCCATACCCCAAAACCAAATCAAATACTGATGAGGCTGCAGGGAAAGGGGCCCTTCTACACTGTCGGTGGAAATGTAAACTAGTTTAACCACTGTGGAAATCAGCATGCAGGTTCCTCCAAAAACAAAACTAGAAATTGCATTTCCAGCTCCATCCATAGCTGGAATAGAATTCCAGCTATTCCCCTTCTAGGTGTCTCCCTAAAAGAACTGAGAGTAATCACACTACAATGACAGGCGCACGTCCTTTATATCAGCACAGTTTATCACAGCTGAATCTTGGAAGCAGCCTGTCTGTCCATCAGCAGATGAATGGATAAGAAAATGCGGCGCTTATACACCCTGGAGCACTGCCCTCATCAAGGGTAAACCCGAGTCATTTGCAGGAAAATGACTCGCGCTGAGGCCATAACGGTAAGGGAAACAAATCAGACACACAAGCATGGCTTCTCTCATAGAGAAACCCAGAGTAAAAATAGCCCAAAATTAAAGGCCGGTGATAGAAGGAAGTGGCTCTTTCTCAACGTGAACGGTTCAAGAGACGGGGAGGGAAGGAAAAGAGACGGTAAAAAATGAACAGGGAAGTTAGGCACGTAGATCGACTCCATGCTAGGCAGTGGCCATCGTGTGCTGCAAACTGGTACCAAAAAAGGAAGAAAGGGATTCCTCAGTGAATGTAAACATTACCCAACACACACACACACACACACACACACACACACACACACACACACACGGGCTAGGGCTCTAAAATTTAAAACTCGATCAATAAAGGGGCACAGATAGGTTAAAGGCCAAGGATGGAGAGAAACAGGCCAAGATCGATCCAAAGAGAGCGGGGAGCACTCGGGAGGCTGAGGCAGGAGGATTGCTGCATGTTCGCGACCAACCTGGGGGCTACAAAGTGAGCTCAAGGGCAGCCTGAACTGCAGAGTCCCTGACCCAAAAGACCCCCCCAAAAAAAAAACCCAAAACAACTACGCTATCAGAGAAAGTAAATTCACAGCCAGCACTGCCGACCACTGAAGCCGGGTCCCCGCCGCCTCTCCAGGGGGCCTAGGAAGAGCAGCCCAGGCGGGGGAAACCGGAAAGGGGCGGGCGGGCTCGGCGCATGCGCGCTGGTCGGGGGCGCGCGGAGAGGCGCTGCGCATGCGCACTGCTGAACCCTCCCTCTCCACTACAGGGGTGGTGGGGGAGTACGCAGTGCCTCCATCGGTGGGGTGATGGGGGGCGGTCCCCGGCAGGACCAGAAGCGCTGGGTGCTGAGGCGGATTCCAGGGCCCTGTCCCTGAGAGGCGATGGAAATCTGGCACCGGGCGGGCCCTGCCGGGATTCAGACGGCGGGAGGCGAGCAGGGCTGCAGGCGGCCTGGGGTCTCCCCTCCGGCCGCTGTCACTGCGGCTGTGGGGCGCGGCCGGCGTCGTGGTGGCCTCGGGGAGAGACGCCCGCGGCAGGGGACACGCTGAGGAGGCGCCTCCTCCCTCGCAGGAGCAAATGCAGGGCGCGTCCCCCACGCGACGCCAGAGGGCGCCGGCGAGCTGTCCTGGGGCTCCTTGATGAAGGACGCGGGCCGGAGGGTGGGTCCTGGAGCCCGGGAAGCCCAGCCGTACGGGCCCTGGCAGCCCCTTTGATGCCTTAAAGTGACCAGGAAAGGCCAAATCCGTAATGGGCCCTCGGACCCCTGCTGCCACCGTCCTGGCGCCTATCTTTAAAAACCGGAGAGAGAACGATTTGGCGATGACATTGCACACTGTATGTACCATTGTTGCCCCCTGATTGGCGTGTTTTGAAATGTTTAGTTTTTTTCTTTTTCTCCTTGAAATAAAGTGGATTTGGAAAAAAAAATTTTTTTAAACCCAATAAATAAATAAACAAAAACCAGAGAGAGGCCGGGGGTGGTGGTGCATGCCTGTAATCCCAGCACTCAGGAGGCTGAGGCAGAAAGATCATTGCAAATTTAAAACCAGCCTGGACTATTTAGTGAATTTGAGGCGAGCCTGAACTGCATAGCGAGACCTTGTCTCAAAGGAAAAACAGAGCCAAAAACAAAAAAACACGCAGACCTTGGTCCTGAAAATGGATATGAATCAGCCCATGGAATGAAAAAATGAATGGACCCAACCTGGAAGAGAGGAGGGATGTGGCTCAGAGCCTTAAGGGGTGGCTCCCTGGTGGTTGCCTGAGGGGCTCCGTGCTGACAAGCGTTGAAAGAAGTGGAAAGGATGCGCTCAGCACCAGCATGAACTGTGAGTATTAAAGACAGGTGGAAAAGGGACGTGGTCCCATTTGCACACACCACACATCAGGCAGACAAAATCCCTCTCCACCGAGGGCCCAGGTTTGGAAGAGAAGGGGGTTCCATCCTTGCCCAGAGGCAGCTCCGGGTGTGATGGGGCCAGAGTCCTGTGCAGAGGCAGCAAGGCTGCCTTGAAGGCAGCGCCCCTCCTGGTTCAGCCCTAAAGCAGGCCAGCTGGCTCCTGGGTGATGTGCTTGTGGTGTCAGCCCTGGGTATAGCAAGCACTCCCAGCAAGGCTGCCCATTCTTCTTACTGCCCATTGAATACAAGAAAAACCAGCTGGATGCAGTGGTGCACGCCTGTAATCCCAGCACTTGGAAGACTGAGGCAGGAGAATCACCATGATCTCAAGGCTAGCCTGGGCTACATGGTGAGTTCAAAGCTGGTGTGTACTACACACTGAGCCCCTGTCTCAAAAAGCCAAACAACAACGACAAAATCAGGAAACACCTTTAGAAATCTGAAAACCACACATTTGAGTCATGTATGAACCCTTTGGATAGATGGACCCCCTGATCCCAACCCCCGAAGACATAAGAAACACTTTCAGTTCTGAGCCCAGAGCACAGGGCTGAACATCCAGAGCCTGCTCTGTGCTCCCTTGGCCTGGCACCAGGTTGCACATACCCAAGTCCCTGGGATTCCTGAGCTGCTGAGTCTCTGGGGCTGGTGCTGACTCATGGCGCAGTGAGCTTGCAGTTTTATCTGCCAGGTCCCTGCGGATTTCAGTCTCAGACAGTGCAAGGCCAATTCAAAGTTAAGTGGCCCTGATGACACTTCTTCTTCATCCCTCTTCCTACCCCTAAGAGATAGATGGACCCCTGTACACCGTGCCCAGCACGCCACAGGCATTCAGTGTGAGCTACTGGGAGTGCCATCTCTACTGTTAGGATCACAGCACAAACTCAGGGCAGTTGCTTTATTTTTTTTCTTCTGGAAGATTATTTAGGATTGTTTGATCATGTCACACAGGGTGGGCCAATGGTGGGCAGAAGGATGGAAGGAGTATTAATCTGTTCTCCTTCACAAATTCCTTAAAAAGAAAAACCATCTGATTAGTCCGGCAGTCCCTGGGGCCTGGCACCGAGTAATTAGGCAAGGAATAAACTTACTGTAGGTTGGACGGTTTTCTAAAGATGACTTGGGAGAATCAAATCGTACCATTGTCACTCCACCAATGAGGACTCAGCTCTGTGACTCTGAATTTTGATATTGAAAAAACTGCCTTTTGCTTCCTTCCCCTCACCCAGTGGAAGGCAAATTAATCCGGACACTAAAGGCCATGTCTTACCCCTTGGAAGAAGCTACCATCTCTAAAACTGTGGGCAGGCTGGGCAGGCTTGGTCCCGGATCCTGTAGGCGTGGGGAAGGAGCGCGGGGCGGGTGGGAACCTGGCAGCCCCACCCCTGCCCCGTGGACCCGATCTCACCAGCCCAAAGAACCAGAGCCAGGTCGGAGTACCCAGAGGGGCATCACGTTGGAAGCGGGTACCCTGGGGTGGATCTGTGTCTTGGCCCTCATCGTCTGAGGAAGTTCTCACTCTACTCCCATGTGGATTTAACAACGGATCCACGGAGCCTGCATTTCGGCACCTTCTAACACTTTCTCATTCATTCGCTCCGCGGCAGAATGCAGGTCAAGTGCTAACACATCCAGGCACAAACTGAGGGCTCGCAATGTCACGTCGAGTCCACACATCACTTATGCACTGTTCATGGAATTCTTGGGACGCAGAGACCGCCCTGACTCTGACCCGCCAGCTGCCAGCGCCAGCTAAGGGGCTCACGATGAGGGGATGGGGTTCCGCCCCACCCCTGGACCACAAGTCCCAGCAGGCCTCGCGGCAAGCTGCCCGCACCTCCGCGCATGCGCAACGTCGGACGCCCGGCGCGAGCGGGCGCCGGTGGTGCGGCCGGCGGGCGGCGGCTGCCTTTAGGGCGGAGTCGGCTCGGTGCGCCGCAGTCTGTCGTGGGTAGCGGACGGCGCGGCTCGGACGCCCGTTTCTCCCCGTCTCTTTCTCTCGCTCGCTCGCTCGCTTCCGTCTAGGCGGTCGCGGCCGCCCGTTCAGCGCGGCGCGGCGCCATGTCGGAGCCCGGCAGCGGCGGCGGCGAGGACGGCTCGGCCGGCCTGGAGGTGTCGGCCGTGCAGAATGTGGCGGACGTGGCGGTGCTGCAGAAGCACCTGCGCAAACTGGTGCCACTGCTGCTGGAGGACGGCGGCGAGGCGCCCGCCGCGCTCGAGGCGGCGCTGGAGGAGAAGAGCGCGCTGGAGCAGATGCGCAAGTTCCTTGCAGACCCGCAGGTGCACACGGTGCTTGTGGAGCGCTCCACCCTCAAAGGTGCGGACCCCCGCCGATGTCCCGCGGGCCGGGCCGGCCCCCGCCAGCCCCGGCCGCCCCGCGGGACCCGGCACCCAGCGGCCGCGCCGGCCGGCGCTCGCCACGCCCCTTCCCGCCGCGAGCCTCGCGGGGGGCCCCCTCCTGGTCCCCGGAAGGGATGCGATCGGACTGCGGGGCCCCGGGCCCGCCGTCACCCCAGACAATGGGCCGGCTTTGTGCGTCTGGCCTGTCAAGATGGCCGAGCTGGGTGGAGACGGCGGCTCTTGCCCGGGCGCGGGCGCAGGCCGCATCCCTGCACCAGTGTCACATGAGTGCTTGGGTTTCGATTCTTGCCTGGGCCAGGCTGGCCTCAGGAGGGCTGTGGCAGGGCCGACCTGGGCGCGAGCATCCTGCATGGTGGCGCTCCAGGTGGCCAGAGGCCGCGGGAACCTTGGCCCTGGCGCCGCCGACCCAAGGAGGCAGCGGGGTGACCCTGCTACCGGGTGCCTGGGAGCATCGCTGCGAGCAGGTGTTCACACCTTGGTCTCCTCCGGTGCTGGAGGCTTCCGTACTGAGTATGTGTGTCTCCCCATGTGATCCTCGAGGAAGCCTGGCCTGCGGCCGAGTGACTAGCTAAGGTCTCCAGCTACCTTAATGACAGTTGCCAGTCCGAGCCTGTTTTCCTAATCGTGCATTGTGTGTGTGCAGCGCTTGGGTGATCCTGGCTGTTACCCTGTATTACCGACGTTACACACTGGAAAATGAGGACTAGGTAGGGCATCTAGTGGGGAGCGGACGCTGAAGGTTTGCATGTGGCAGCTATCTCTCCAAATAGTGACCCCCTCCCCTAAAAAAAGCACAACGCTTTACCTGCAGCCTGGCGGCTAGTGAAAGGGTGTGGCACTGGCCACGCGGAAGACGGGGGTGGGGTGGGGTGTGATAACCGAGGCATTTGTAAGGGCAGCACCAGGGATTGGAGGCTGTCGGAAAAGGCTTGCTAACAAATCTCTGCCCTCCGGGAACGCTGTATGGCTGGACTTTCCGAAGGGGACCCACTTCTTTGGCCCCACCCCCGCACTTCTTGGGTTTCCTTCTGAGACTTTGTTTCTTTCAAAGACCATTCCACCCAGCTTTCAGCCAGGGCTTGACACAGTGTAAAAGAATATTTTTCTTAGAGCTGCATGGGTGTTCAAAGCAAATAGACCATTGTAACATGCTTAGATAATGTTACTTCGGATTACTGATTGTGTTTGGGATTACATACTCCTGCATGAAAATCTTTAGTGTTAAAGTTGACTCATCTACTCTTATCAAAAAAACATGGTTTTTTTGTAGGAAATTTAAACTATATACATGAGATAAGAGGTATTTGGAATCCTTCCATTGTCAGCATTTTGACCCATGTGTTTCTGACATTTTCAGTGCATATACTTTTTTTTTAGTACGTATACATTATTTTACTAAAATACATTTTAATCAGTATTAAGCTTTACTATCCTGACCATACCTAATTCCTTATTGTATTTATATTGAATGATTTATGTATCAAGATCAGTTTTTATTTTGCCTGGGGTCATGATTATTTCATGGAAACAATTTTGTAAGTTTTGTAGAGTGATCCTCAATAAATCACTTTTCTTAAATATTGTACAACTAAACGTTGCTAAAGTTATTGGGAGTGAGAGGATCATATTTATGTAGTATGCTTTTCTTTCTTTCTGCAAAGTGAATGTCCAGGCATCCAAGTCTTGGTTCTACAATGACTTGCACTTTTGAAAGTTGACTAAGGCCTGAGACTATCTAAAATTGAAATCCTACCTCATTTGTGTATTTATAACAGTCCTTGACATATTTCTAACCATTCCACCTATCTGCGATTTATTTTTCACTCAGAATAATGCAAAGAAATTTAGATCTAAATTTATACCCTGTGTTCTCATTGGTCTTAGCATCCTGGCTGCAAACAGTCCATTTTATTTTTTTGATCCTGCAGATTGAGCGCAGGGCCTCACCCACCTGCAGCGCCCATCCTGCCGTGGAGCTGTGCCCTGGCGGCTATGAGGACACTTTAGATGGATGCAGACCTGGGACCCTGGGGAGGAGGGCTTGTGTATGAGTCAGCATTGACATTTGTACAGTTAATCAATTACGTCCATCTGGTAGTCAGAGTGAAGAAGCTTGCATTAAGAAAGAAAATAAACCTGAATTATTTAAAGAGAGTAGACTGGCAGCCACGATGAAATACAGTAGTATAATTTGCTTAATGAATAGAGGAAATCACTTCATTTTAGTTCTCCTTTTTTATGGAAAGAAGTTTCTAAACAGTGACCATGGAAGCATTTTTATATGAACCAGATACATTTTTGTAGCTAACCTAGGCAGCTATAAGCTTTTTGTTAAAGTACGGTATTTTTCAAAGTACATAGCATAAGTTGTGGGTTAGAGAGTCAGAAGGGGGAAGTCACAGCTTCTTGGTTTTATTTATTTATTTATTTATTTATATTTGTCCTTTTGAGACAGGATCTCGTTATGCAGTTCAGGCTGGCCTTGAGCTCACTTTGTAGCCCAGGCTGATCTTGAACTCAAAACAATCCTCCTGCCTCAGACTCCCATGTGCTGGGATTACAGACATGTGCCAGCACACGCAGAAACTTACAGACAAGAATTGTATGCTTTATTTATTTATTTATTTATTTTTGCGCTGGGGATCAAACTCACGACCTCATGCTTGCCAGGCAGCTGCTCTTGCCACTGAGCTAAATCCCCAGCCCGGCTATTTTTTTTACATTAGGTTTTATTGGTATGTTTTAGATATGCATAATGATCTTTGTTTTTTGTTGTGAGACAGGGTCTAGCTACATAGCCCAGGCTAACCTTGAACTCACAGCGATCCTCCTGCCTCGGCCTCCCCAGTGCTGGGATTATGGGCATGTGCCACCACACCTGGCTTAGCTTTTCCTTTTAAAAAGAGCAATGCCCTTCACATAATCCCTGGACTCTGAAAATTATTTTTCCTAGTGTCCTTACAGATCACGGGCAGATGGGTATCCGGTGCTTTGTGCTGTTGCTGGTGTCTCTGGTGCTTCTCCCTGGAGGCGCCTTTGCGCTGGGTGTTGTCTTTGGAAGGTTGGGTGGTGTGGGCAGGAAGGCATGGGGGCAGCTGACACAGCAGTGACCTGCCTGCCTGGCCAGCTTGTCACTGTTGTGTTTTGCTGGAGTGTCTGGAGCTTGGGACTTTGTCTTTATCCCCCAAAAATAGAGAGACTGCCTTTAATACATACTTGCCTTGAGACCCTAATTGTAGTTTTCCTGAGCGAGGTAATTTGGGGGTTAACCTGTTTCCTTCCTCTGGAGTGGGGGACTGGAGCATTTGATATTACCCAGCTTCATTGTGTGTGGCAGTACAGAAAACCTATAGGAAATGGTGTTTTTTGGTGAGTTTTTAAAAATTTTTCCGAGGATTTAAGGAATGGAAAGCATTTAGTATACTTTGAGTATCTATTTTCAGAAATGCTAGGGACCAAAAGTATGTCCAATTTCAGAGTTTTTTCAGATTTTGTATTTTTGCATCCATGTTATCAGTTGAGTAGCCCTAATTCCCATACTCTGAAATGCTCCAAAATCTGAAACTTTGTAAATTTCATGTCAGTGCACGGTGGTTTCCGATTTCAGATTATGGATGCTCAGCCTGCTTTTTTTTTTTTCTTTTTGTACCGAGGCTCAAACTCATGACCTCGCACTTGCCAGGCAGGCGCTGTGCCGCTGAGCTGTATCCCTGGTCCTCAGCCTGTTTTAATTTCTGGCCTAGCTGAGTCCTTCAAGTGGTTAAGAAAATAAAATGATTGATAAATCAACAGGAAAGTTTGTGCTGTGGTTGTGGTGGGCTTTGTTTTGTTTTATTGTTTTTTTTTTTTTTTTAATCGGTACCAGGGATAGAACTCACGACTGCCTGCTGGCAAGGCAGGCGCCTATGCCGCTGAGCTAAATCCCCAGCTGTTTTGTTTTATTGAGACAGGGTCTTCCCTATGTAGTTCAGACTGGTATTGAATTACTGTGTAGCCCAGGCTGGTCTTGAATTCACGGAGATCCTCCTGCCTCAGCCTCCCAAGTGCTGTGATTAGAGGTGTGTGCCCCCAAACCTGTCGAGGAAGCATTATCTATACAGAACCAGGCAGGAGTTAGTCCATCACCTGGTTCTTACCAGGTCCTGTGCTGTCACACTGTGGATGGGCCTGGCAGCTTCACAAGACAGAGCCATCTGCCACAGGATGGATGAGTCGCCTGTGCAGGGAGCACAGGGACCCAAAAAACAAACAGACAAAAACAGGCAAGATGGAGCCAGGCGTGGTGACACTGTCCTGGAGTCCCAGCGCCCAGGAGGCTGAGGTGGGAGGACTGGGAGCTTGAGGCCACCGCGGGCTCCACGGCAGACCCTGTCTAAAAACGGGACGGGGCGGTCCGGTCTGAGGGTGACTGAGTGCCAGGCTGGGGCTCACCAGGTCCTCCTCTTCCCTTAGTGAGGATCCTGCAACCCTAGAATTTTAAAACCTGGTTGGGGAAAGAATGTTTGAAAGGAGGGCTCTAAAACCTGATAACTAATTTCCCTTCAATTCTTGATTAAAGCAAGTTACCTATTTCATGTGAATTATTTCTTTTAAATTAGAATTAACTGTACCAGTACCGGGTCTTACATTCCTTGTCTTTTAGTTCCACATTTCTCCCTCCCTCTGGATTCCCAGGGGTGCCTCTGGCTCCCGTCCCCCTGGCAGCCTGCTGGTGGCAGTGCTCCTCCGAAGGAGGGGATGAGTCGGGGCTGGGGCCGCCTAGGTCACCCTCACAGGATCTCAGAGGAGAAAGAAGAAAAGGGCAGAGGGCCTGGGCACAGGATGTGGGGCCTTGTCACTTGGGGCCAGTCACTCGGCTTCTCCGAGGCTGGCAGAGCGGAAGGGTGCTGCTCGGGAAGGAGCCTGGGGAAGGGGAAGGGTTCCTCGAGCAGCTGCCTGGTCTGCTCTGGGTGGGGTCCGTGTGACTGTTACCACGGTAACCAGGCTGCCCCTCCGTAGTTCATGAATGAAGGTGCAGTGCTCACCTAGTCCACGGTGTTCTGACGCACATCACGGTGCTTCGGAATACGTTAGAGTGGTCTCTCGGTGGTGGCACACAGCCTGTAATCCCAGTGCTGGGGAGGCTGAGACAGGAGGATTGTGAGCTCAGGACCAACCTGGGCTACACAGCAAGTTAGAGGCCAGGCTGGAGTACATAGCAAGACCCTGTCTCAAAAAAAAAAAATGAATGAGCTGGGGCTGTAGCTCAGTGGCAAAGCGCCTGCTGGGCAAATGTCAGGCCAGAGTTTGATCCCCAGTACCATGCATAAATGAGTGAATGAATGAATGAATGACTAAGCAAAGGTGAGTGCTAGATGCCTCCCTCTACCTCTAGAAACTGAGTAGCCGCTCAGAGGTCAAAGGTGGCCCCAACTCTGAGCTCTGGTCCCTGCTGTGCGCATGCCCCCGGGCAGTTGTCCATGGCTGTCAGCCAACCGCCTGGCCAGGCTGGTCCCTGCTAAAGAGGGGATCGTCTTTGTGATAAGCTTTGGGACGCAACAGCAGTAAGAGCCTCTGTCATGGGAAAAGGTCTTTCTTCTACCGAACCGTTTAAATGTGTCCGCAGAAGTCAGATGGCAGATTTTCATTGTTTGCAAAGTCATTCACAGAGAGGTGAGAAGGTTAGGTTACTTGGTGGTTTATCAAACCGTCAGACTATCCAGGTGGGATTTAGACCCACTTGGCCTTCACGGGATGCTGAGTCTTTGGGGATGGAACCGCTGACCCAGGAGCAGCTCCATAAGTGGCCATCGTCGAGGAGTGGCAGCCAGGGCTGTGCTGCGGTGACGTCACCGGGCGGGGTGCTCCCAGCACTGCAGCACTGGCTCTGCAGCCTGACTCACCGCCCTGCCCCACCCGCCCACTGTGGGAAGCGACAGACAGCGGGAGGCCAGGCTGGGCTGCAGTTCCCTGCATTTCCTCTGGATGAGGAGTCTTTACTGGTGGCGTAGAAATGACTCAGAATTCACCTATTTTTTGTTGTGTCATTGATTTCCTCTGTGATTTTGGAATTTCTTTTCATTTTTTCTTTTTTTTTTCTTTTTGAGACAGGGTCTCACTGTGTAGTTCAGATTGGCCTTGAACTTACTGTGTAGCCCAGGCTGCCCTTGAACTTGTATGACCCTCCTGCCTCAGCCTCCCGAGTGCTAGGAAATTTTATTTTCTGTGTACTGCTTGAGTGTCATTTTGAGGACATATATTATGTAAAGGACAAAACAGGCTTATGGAAAATTTACAAAGTAAGGGAGAAAATAGTTCACGTTCCCGCCACCTCGACACCTGTTCTAGCCTGGGGGTCTGCTTCCTAGTCGCTGTCCATGTGCTTACATCTCACAGAGCCAAGCCTGATAGGAACCTGATTTTAGGCAGTGTGATTTGATTTTACACTGTAGCCACATTTGAGTGGTCAAAAAATCAGTTCATAAAGGGTTTTTTATATTTTTTAGTATAGCACTATTTAAGTCAGTTTTATTTTTTACTTTTTGGCATTCCCTGGGAGATTCTTTGGGGGCCTCTGGGGTGAGAGGGTCCTGCCCTGGAAGAACTCACTGGACCTTTGGACCAGTGGCTCGTTCTGGTGACAGGGCCCTGGTGGTTCTGGACTGCTTGGCCAGCGGCTCTCGCTGGCTGCCGTCTTGTCACCTTCAGGACCTGGCTAGAAGGGGCCTGAGCACAGCCCCCGGTGCTCTTGCCCTGGCAGCAGTGGGTGGCAGTGCCCTTGGTGGGCAAGTCCTCAGGTCCCCGTGGTCGTAGACCAGCAGCGAGCGCCACCGTGTGGTGGGACAGGTCTGGGTTCCCACCTGCAGGGCAGCTGCCCAGACACCTGGTCGCGAGATGCCGGAGTTCCTCCAAAGGCCAGGTTCTCTTTGGCTGAGGTGCAGGGTGCGCGTGCTGCACCTAGGGGACAGGAGGTGGCCCAAGGTCCTCGTGCAGCGAGGGGCACCTTGCACCCCTTCCCTCGTCCCACCAGCACCCACGAGCAGGCAGGAGCACTTTCCAAACATCAGGAGTGCCCTGCCACCCACTCCTCGGCCTTTCCTTCCTAAAACTGTACCAAACGCAGTAGTTCAGGGGGAACTGCCTTTGTCACATAGGTGCTGATATGTCATGGTCTCTAGTGGGAATTTTGCTCTTCTCCATAAACTAGCAAAGCATTAGCTTTGCACAGGTCCTCTACACACGGATGTTGGGTTTTTTAGTATTTAAAAAACCCACACCCTCCTCCACCTTGACTTTTTACCTCTCCTGAGTGCAAGCTCTGAGGGAAAACGGTGATTTCCTGGGAAGCCCGGCCCTTCTGCCGGGGGCCTCAGTCCCAGAGCTCAGGCTTTTCACTGCCTCTTCACAGCAGGGCGTCAGCGTCCAGGTGAGCGGTGTCTGCTGTCTGCCCTGGGATTTTTGCCGACACCCATTGCACACAGTGTGCGTCCAAGAGATGATTTCCTGGGATGGTCAGGCAGTGCATGGCTTGGTACTTGGCGTGGAAGTTTGGATATTTTTTCCAGACTCAAAAGTTTTATTTAACTTTGCTGTTAAGGGTTGAATCAAAGGCTTGGTACCTGTAGGCCAAGTTGTGTAGCACTGAACTGCCCCCAGCACTTTAATTTTCAGTTTTGATTTTGAATTATTTGGAAATCTGACCCCCGTGTGGTCTGAGGCTGCTTTACTATTACATCCCAGGAAGGGATTTTGTCATCATTTTGTTTTGCGCTGGGGATTGAACCCAGGGCCTTTGCACTGAGCCACACAGCAGAGCCGTTTTTATTTTTTATTTTAAGACAGGGTCTCACCAAGTTGCCCAAGTCGGGCTGGAGCTTTCTGTCTCCTGGGAGACTCAACCTCCCCAGGTGCTGGGAGTGGGGATGTCCTTGGCGGCAGTGACTGGACAGGCCTTGCACTCGCTTTGGTGCTTTCCAACCAGGGTCTGCAAGCCACTTGCAGCCTGTCCAGGAAAAACGGTGGTCATGGCAGCTACACTGACCCTGTCCTCAGGTTAGCTGGGCCTGTGCCAGCACCAGGCTGTCAGAGTGTGGGGAGCAACTGAGCGAGACGGGCGCAGCAGACAAGAGGACCGTGACCCACCGGGAGCCCAGGGGCTGAGGCTTCACAGCTGCACCAGTGATAAGAGCCCAGCAGAGGCCGGCTGCCAGCGCCCTCACACCTGGCCTGTGTCCCCTTCCTCACACTCCCGATGCCCATGGGGAGCACGGAGAGGATAGCATGTCACCCACCAGATCACAGCAAGAGAGAGGGTGAAGGGAGATGATGCGGTGCCTCGTCGGCTAGGTGTGGGTTTTGATCATTTGTGGGGTGTACTTTTTAGAATATTTATTTACTTATTTTGGTGCTGGGGTTGAACCAGAGCTTCACATACTGACTCCCTCACTTAAATGCATCCCCAGCCCCTTAGAATTTCATTTTGAGACCAGGTCTCGCCAGGTTGCCCGGGCTGGCCTCGGACTTGGGATCCTCCCATCTCAGCTCCCCTAGTACCTTGGATTAAAGGTGTGTGTCACCCACCACGCCTGGCACCCAAGGCTTTAAATGTGAGGTTGGGGTTGGGTGACAGTAATCATTCTCTATGCAATTGATAAGAAATTGGAAATGATGTGAATTTGATGTGTTTATTGTGATTTGTAGAGGATGTTGGTGATGAAGGAGAAGAGGAAAAAGAATTCATTTCCTATAACATCAACATAGACATTCATTACGGGGTTAAGTCCAATAGGTGAGTAGTGTGACTACATCATGATACTGTAATAGAATCGATCTCGTCTCCAGTTATAAGTTGGTGATTGTAAGTGAACATAGATCTTGACTGAGTCAGAACTGCGCACAGTGGTGCCCACCTGTAATCCCAGCACTCGGGAGCCTGAGACAGGAAGCGCTGCGAGTTCCAGGCCAGCCCAGGCTACCGAGGGGGAACCTGCCTCACAGAGAGAGCAAATTCTTATTAACGCAGATAAGCACATTTTTTAAAATGCTCAGAATTTTCCTTGTAAACTCAGCATCTTAGTCTTGGTTTCCTATTTTCAAATTAAGAGGATTTCCAAGTTAACTTTTGTTTGTTTGTTTTTTGAGACAAGATCTCACTCACTATGTGGTTCAGACTGGCTTTGAGTTTACTATGTAGCTTGGGCTGGCCTCAGACTTGCAGTGATCCTCCTGCCTGAGCCTTCCGAGTGCTGAGATTACAGGCATGCACCATCATGCCTGGTTCCAAGTTAATATTAATTCTAAAGTATTTGTAATTGTTGTGCCATGGTATTCACCTAGTGTTTAAGCTAAAATAAATTTAATGTATCTAATAATACTCAGGTTACATCATTTTGTGTATGTGTGACAAACCAGGGTCTTGCACATACTGGGTAAGTGCTGTACCACTGAGCACACTGATTTTTCACTGCTACAGCTAAATAGTAAACATTCTCATGCACAGGTCTGGTTCATTTTAGAGAAGGGAGCCAGGAGCACACAAAGCGTGAGAGGATTTAATGCACTCTGCCCGGGTTCACCTTCTAGAAAGGTCGTACCAGTTATACTCCAGCAGACAAATTTAAATGCATAATATTACA
Source organism: Dolichotis patagonum (assembly GCA_004027295.1). Taxonomy (NCBI): domain Eukaryota; kingdom Metazoa; phylum Chordata; class Mammalia; order Rodentia; family Caviidae; genus Dolichotis; species Dolichotis patagonum. The sequence continues at coordinate 2,166 of PVJX010028360.1, read as the reverse complement.
GTTATTCTGCGTTGCTTGTCAAAAGCATTTCTTACATATTTTGAATAAGTTCAGAATTACCCAAGAGTTGCATGGGTCACAAGGAGAATTCCCAGATAGTTGTCAGGACGCATGGCAGGGGTGAGCCTGGGAGGGTGCGCTTGGCCAGGTGAAGGGGAGCCCGATGCCACCTCCTGGTGGGCAGCTTCGTTTATTGAAAGGGAGATGTGGCAGTACAGTAAACAAATGGCACATGTTAGCAAGCAGTCAGATTAGAGTGGCTGCGCCGGAGTCTGCTGCATCGCTCTACTGCTCAAAAGGGCAGGCAGGAGAAGCCGAGAGGGGGCTGCGGCCCGGCCGAGGCGGTGGCCCTCACCTGGTTCGTGGGAGCAGCCGTAACAGATCCCATGCAGAAGTTCACACACAGGGCAGCATTCGTGTCAGGTTAGAAAAGCGGGGTGTAGCTTTGGGTTTCCATGAGTTGAAGCATTCAGGTGGAGTCTGAATTTTACATGGCGCAAAGGCGACAGTTGCTGAGACTGGTTGGGAGTGTGAGTGTTTGCTGCATCCTCACCTGCTGCTCTCCCGTAGCTTGGCGTTCATCAAGCGGACTCCAGTGATTGACGCGGACAAGCCCGTGTCCTCCCAGCTGCGGGTGCTCACGCTCAGTGAAGACTCCCCGTACGAGACGCTGCACTCCTTCATCAGCAACGCAGTGGCGCCTTTTTTTAAGTCCTACATCAGAGAATCTGGCAAGGCAGACAGGTAGAACCGTTTTTCCTTCTGGGGTGTGAGTGTCCCGTCTCAGTGGTGGCCCCAGGGCAGTGTGGAAGGTGATGTGAAGCTCAGGAGCTAGCAGGCCGCCCCAGCAAGTGGGAGCGTGTGTATTGGTACTGTTTGGCAAGGTGGGAGCAAGAGGCCGGGGGCGGCGAACCTGCAGCACAGCACGCAGGCTGCAGCAGGCGGCTGGTGTCACTGAGGTGCTCAGAGGTTCGCGGTCCCTGAAACAGGAGAGCAGCAGAGCCCTGATGTTGAGCTTATTTCCTGTCCTCGTAGGGATGGCGACAAAATGGCTCCTTCTGTTGAGAAAAAGATCGCAGAACTGGAAATGGGCCTCCTTCACTTGCAGCAGAACATTGAAATCCCGGAGATCAGCCTGCCGATCCATCCCATAATCACCAACGTGGCCAAGCAGTGCTACGAACGAGGCGAGAAGCCTAAAGTCACAGACTTTGGGGATAAAGTCGAAGACCCGACTTTTCTCAACCAATTACAATCTGGAGTCAACCGCTGGATCCGAGAAATCCAGAAAGTAAGCTGGGCACAGGGCCGCACAGAACTGTGTAAGCTTTGTTCCTCTTTGGTGTCTAGGAACAGTGCTGAGAGCTCGTCAGTGAGGCAAGTGGTGTGGGCACTGAGGGCCCTGCCCTGGACCGCTGCCCCGTCTGTCAGTCGTGGGGTGGTCAAGCACCCTTGAGAGAGTCCTGCTGTCAGTGGTCCCACACCTTTGACCAAATCAAACCACTGCTAGCTGGTAGGGACAGTGCGTCCCCTCGATGACCCTTCCCGTCTGTTGGTGACTGCTTGTGAATGCACTGTCTCTCTCCAGGTGACCAAGCTCGACCGAGACCCTGCCTCAGGAACTGCCCTGCAGGAAATCAGCTTCTGGCTGAACTTGGAGCGCGCACTGTACCGCATCCAGGAGAAGAGGGAGAGCCCGGAAGTCCTCCTAACACTGGACATCTTGAAACACGGCAAGCGCTTCCATGCCACCGTCAGCTTCGACACTGACACAGGTGAACCAGCTCTTAAAAGGATTGTTGTTTTGTTTTTTGGTTTTTGTTGCTTTTTTGGGGGGGGGTTGTTTGTTGTTTTGTTTTGGGTTTTTTGGGGTTTTTTTTGATGTTTTGGTTTCACTATGCAATTTAAGTTGGCCTTGAACACAGTGTGTAGCCTAACCTAGCCTTCAACCCATGGGATCCTCCTGCCTCAGCCTCTTGACTACAGGACTGTGCCACTGTGCCCCGCTTGTTAAATTATTTGCCTGGCTTTTATGAGATCTTTGATTTAATGATTTGGATGAGAATTGATACATGTGCATTTTGGGGGTGGTGCTAGGGATTGAGCCCAGAGTTTTTCATGGGAGCTGCACCCCCAGCCCTATAGTGTTTGTTTGTTTGTTTGTTT
>PVJX010028359.1:0-23942 GCA_004027295.1 Dolichotis patagonum | reverse complement strand
ACTTCAAAAGCAAGTAATAATCAAACCAGAGTGGGTATCTTAGTGAATCTTGTCATCTTCAGTGTAGTTGCCTATACTCTTAGACTTGATGCTATCCATCACAACAGATTTAAATAAAATCAGTCAATACAAAGTAGCAATCTAACAGACCAGATTCAAATAAGATCAGCCATAATAAGACAGTGTAAGTTATAAAGGGTTTCAGATTAAGTTGATAGGAAAATTAGGGATGATTACCATAATATGCCCTCTTATTTTTGGGATAGCTGACCATGTCCTCAAGTCTAGTGTAAGTAGACAAACTGGAACAGCACATAATCCATCCAAGCACAGTGGTGAGAATAATGTAAATTCTAAATCTTGTTACCCCATTAACAGTATCCTCTGCCTCCCTTTTTTAGACAATTCCTCCCCTTTCACTCCCAGGGGGTGCACTGCTTGTTTTGGGTCCCACTGCCTCCCTATATAGAGCAGCTCAATGGACCCTATCTCTGGATCTACTCTGCCTGTGTTTCTCTCTGTTAGTATTTCGAGGCCCTCTATACTAGAGATTATAGCCAATCTCTGTCTCATTTCTGCTATTCTATTTTTCTGCCAATTATAGTCTATTTTTCTCTTCCACTCCACTGTCTGCCTCGTTCACTGAGGCCTCTCTGCCACTGTTCCTGAAATGCTCATTTTCTTGTTCTCTCTCCCTAGTATGTCCTTCAGTATTTTTTGTTGGGTTGGACTGGTGGTCACAAATTCTCCTAGCTCCTCTTTGTCATGGAAGCATCTTTTTTATCCATTAATTTCTATAGAGAGTTTTGCAGGGTACACCAATCTGGGCTGGAGATTGTTCTCCTTCAACGCTTGAATTATATTACTCCAAGCTCTTCTTGACCTGATGGTCTGTATTGAGAAGTCTGCCATGATTTTGATGGGTTTTCCTTTATAGGTGATCTGTTTCTTTTCTCTGATGGTTTTAATATTCTGTTCTTATATTGAATTTCTGGGATCTTGATTATTATGTGTCTGTGTGTAGCTCTGTTTGGGTTGTAGGTGGCTGGAGTTCTGTATGCTTCATACCTCTGCATATCATTTCTCTTTTTTATGCTTGGAAAATTTTCTTTAATAATTGCTGTGAATAGTCTTTGTAATTCCTCTGCTTTGATTCCTGCTTCTTCATTCACATACTTTATTCTTAAGTTATAGATCCACTTGTCATCTTCTAGTCTTTGTACCTTTACTGCCTGCTCCCTTGTTATTTTTAAGAGATCTTCCCTTTCATGACCCCACATTGCAAACCTGTGTTCAATTTTTGATAGTCTATCTTTGGTTTCTTTCAAGCAGTTTTGCCAGCTTTCTATCGAGTCTTTAGTTTGCTGATAAACTCTTTGAATCTGTTCCATAAATTCTAGGTTTTTTCTGAATTCCTCATTAAATTTTTCTCTCCATTTGTGTTCCTCCATTCTTCTGTCTGTGTCTACTTGAGAGGTGCCCAGTCCTTCTTTTATTAATCTACTTATCTCTTGTTTAATTTGAATTAATATTTCAGTTTTGGTACCGCTTACGAGGTCCTGAAGATATCTCTTTATGTCTGCTAACGCTGTGTTTGATGTTGCATTTTTGCTGCCCTCAGTCTCTTTTGTATTTGCCTCTCCTGGATCAATGTTCTCAGGGTTTGGGGGCTGGGAGTGTTTTCTTATTTCTCCCTTCATGTTTTTGGTTCCTTCCATACAAGTGTACAGTGTAATTCCCAGGCCCTTTTCTTGTTGGTTAAGGCTCCTCTAGAGGGCGAAGGCTAGGAGCTTTAGCCCTCTTCAGTAGGTTATCAGAGATTAGAGTTCACCCACAGGCAGTATACGCTACCTCTTCCCTTCTGGGCCAGTCAACCTTTGCAGGCCTTCACTGCATCAGTGTGCACTGATCTCAGGGAAGTAACTGGGTCTCCACCAGGGGCGTGGCCTAGTTCAAGCAGATTCCACCAATCCACTCAGCGAGGGGAGTAACCAGCTGAAGCCACTTCCTTATGGAGTTAGGGCTGTCCTGCCCAAATCCAACATGTCGTCCAGTTGGTTTCCCCTTTCCCGTGGTAGGGTCTTATTCCCATCACTCACCGTGTCCCCGAGAAATGCTGGACTGCCTGACCTCCGATTTCAGCGTGGTTGTGGTGGGAATCCACGGTGCCTCTGGGTGGGTCGTGTGCAGAGCCGGTCCTGGTGAGCTGCATGCAGGGCTGTTCAGCTCCGCGCTCTGGCAGCTCAAGCCAGTTGCTTTGGTGTGGATTGCTTTTTCAGGTCAGGCGGGGTTCAGACGGCTCGAGGAGGGTGCCGTGCTTGCTGATCTTACCTTCACTAATAGTAGGACCTCATATTCGAGTGGGTTTTCACACTTTAGTTACTTTCTGGGTTGTGAGAGTCTATGTCACTCTGTTTGGGTCTCTCCAGGGTGTTTTATTCTGGCATTTGAGCTGTCTCAGAGAAGGTCTCTCTTCTGCTACCTACCAGTCCGCCATCTTGTGCCTTCCCTCCAATATCATGACTCTTAATACTATGCTTAAGGAGCTATGAAATTCACATCTGAGAGGAAATTACTTTGTGAATGAGCATCCATAGTTGAATAAGGCTCATGCTGAATGCAAATCATTTATCCCTGCTATAAAGATACAGATAGATAGAGAGATAGAGATAGAAACCGAGGTAGTAATAAAGATAAACATGATACAGAATAGAGATATATAGATGTAAGTGTAGATGTGGATATAATGATATAGATATTAGGTATAGAAGATAGATATATAAAGTAGGTATTATGGATAGATGATAGATGATAGTAAAGTAAGGAGAGATTGTAGGAAACAGAAAGGCAGATATTTTGGAGATAATGATGATGATTAGAGGTAGTAGAAGAAAGAGAGGGGAATGGAGGATCAAAATGATCAAGATATGATATATATGTACCAATTCTCCAAAACAAATGTAAGTAGTACATACTGCAAGCGTACATTAATAAAAAATACATATGTAGGTTTTATGTAAACATTTTAACAATGTGAGCCAAGAAGCACTGTATCTACCAACAAGCAGATTTGTGATCAATTTAAAATTCATATGGTCATTTTTATGTTTGTTCCCATATATCCCAATTTCATTTTTGGAGTACCACAGCATTCTTCCCAATCAGTGCCTTAAGTTAGTGCATGATTTAAAAAAGAATCAGACATTGGCCTCATGATTCATGACTGATTTTTCTGTATGGTCACTTCATGGTTATTTTGCCTCCACATTTGTCTTGAGTTAAGAATTCAAGGTCTTAAGTCATCATTTTCATTCTTTGGTTTTCCAGTTCCATCAAAATCACCATAGCCTATGGCTCCATGGCATCCCAACGGCTCATTCTCCATCTCACACCCTTGGTTCCCCTCAGTTTAATGAGTTCCTCTGCAAGCAAAGTTCACACTCATTCTTTTTCATCCATGGTGACCTCGTCTTTGTCAACAAGTCATATACAGAGAGATGTTGTTCCATGACCTTCTTCCAGAGAAAAAAGAACAGAAATAGTGAGTTTGAACTATCTTGTTCTTTATTAATAATGGTCATAGCCAAAAGATGTGTGTTTCCTGTTAAAAATATACAGCTAAATGTTGATCTAGGAGCACTGGCTAAGTAAAAGAAGTCTCCAATTCTTGTTCTTATCCTTTTGACATAAGAAAAACATTGTAAAGAAGGCTTTAATATCATTGATTTATTGTTTCCCTCTGCCTGGCAATTAGGTTTGTATTTCCAGCCAATTTCCTTATGCGGTTTCATCCAGAAATCTTTCCATATGTGCACAGATCTTACAATCATAGAAAAACACCTAGTCATGATAATGAACTTCCAAAAGGTATTTATAAGAATGTTTTAATATTCCCCTGAACTTGAAATTGGTATGAAACAATAAAACATAAAGGATTACTCATAGATTTAAAGAAATGTTTCCTATTGTGAATGAGATATAGACTGTTTCCAAAAGGATATGGCCCTTAATCAATTGAAAATAAGAAATAAAAGTCTATTATAAATGCTATGTATTTCAAGATTAATCATGCAGATAAAATGCTATGCTTTAGTCTATCTTGAAAAAGAAATAGAAACAAGTTTTTTGCTATTTTATTATTTGCACATAACAAGTCTTCAAGTTAGCTATTTATCCATTTTGGAACTAAATTTTATTCTGTTTAATGTTGGACAGCACTTTAGCAGACAAAATGAAATAATCAGACACCACCCACACAGCAAATATTTCTGAGATGTCTCTCACACATCAAGCACCCTTTTAGCTGCTAGAGCACTCACATCAAACAAGACAGATAAAACCTCAGCGATCATAGAAATGGGTTTATGGGGCATTCCAGTGGAGAAGGCAGGCAATGCATCTAAAGAAAGGAAAAAAAAAATGAGATGATTTTAGATAGTGGCATAGGTTAAGAAGACAGTAAGACAGAATGTTATGATAAAAGAATAGCAAGACGAGAAATGGTGGCTAAAGTTATGGCACTACTCTTTCAAAATAGTTGATATGGACATTTTCTACTAGAAACAACCATGAAAATTGAGCGGTTCGGAGGAGGAACAGCAAAATGATAGCTGAGTAAGTTTCTTCAGCAATCATGTCCCAACACATGCACCAGTTTGAATGGCTGCTGACACAGTTAACCTTCAAAAGTGCTAAGCAAACCAGGTAAGAGACCGTTGTACCTGATTTTAATATAATTAAAAGAAAAGATGCATTTAAGAAGGCAGGAAGAGTTGGCAATGTTACTCATACTCCTAACTTGGAGAGAGATGTCTCCTACTTGGGGAAAGGAGAAGAAATTAATCCAGGTGTTATACTTGGACTTAGTACCAGGCACACCGTGGTGAAAGCCAGTGCTGGGCAGAACCCTACTCCCCTATCTCCAGGGCAGTACTTACAAACTGGAACCATTAACCAGGTGGCTGACTGCCTCCACTACCACTCCCCCAATCTCTGGCAGCAGAAATTAGAACAAGTCTCCACCTACTGAGAAGCAGGATTCAAATGCTAACACAGGATTTTTCGAGCTTAGTACTGGGCCTTTGTAGTAAATACCTGGCAGAAACCAAAGGCCCCGCACCAAGGTCAGAGCTCACAGTCATAGGGTCTCTGAACCAGCCTGGCCATGAGACACAGGCTTATGCACTGTGATGACAAACTTGAGTTTTGATCTGCATCATTCCCAACCTTGGAGTAGGCCCAAGATAGCTCACTCTAGACTAGTAGAGGCAAAATGATGGTATGTGTGCCACATCCAGCTGTTTGTTATCATTGAAACCTCTAAAAGGTTCACCATCACTGCTCTACACTGTGCAGGTCTCCGTGGCTGCAAGACTCAAGTATGACCCAGTTTAGAGTCAGGTTTGGCTGACAGGGGACTGTCTCCTTTGTCTGGTAACTTTGGTTAGCACAGTTACTACCCAGCCCAGGGTATTTTTCACAGTCTCAGAGAAAGGCTTAGGGAATTAACATTAAGGATGTTCCCCCAGTGCTTTCTGAGCAACACACTAGCAAAAGATTTGGGACAAGTTTAGGATTGGCTTGCCTTCTGTTGCTAAAATAGTGACAATACATCAACAGCAGACTTATGGCAAACTTGCCCTTAGGCACTATCTAGTTCTGAAAGAGTGGAAGAGATTACAGACCCTAAAAAAAATATGTTGGCTACTCAGAATTTCTGAAAAGTCAGCCCCCAAGTCAAATTATGAAGAGTGAAATAAGTATTTGTTTGTTTAATTCTAGACAGTTGTGGAAATTAAAAGTTTTCAGGAAATCATTAACTGTTTAAGCAATCAAATGAGGTGCCAGAAACTGACAGGATAATAACCAGAATTCTTGAAGAGATTTAAAACAGTTATTTTAAAAAGTCTCAGTGAGCTTTCAGGAAACAGAAAGAAACAATTAAGAAACTTTACAGAGAGATGGAAACAATTTAAAAAAAAACTTTCAGCTAAAAAAATGCTAAATAAAATGAAAAATGAAATGAAGACAACATTAGGACAGATCAAATGGATGAAAGAGTTTTTGAATTTGTTTTTTTTCCTCTCCTACATTTTATTTTTTTATTTTAAAGAGAGTAAAATTAAATACAATAAAACAGAGCAAAATGTAACACAAGAAAGCATTGTAAGAGACATAAATTTCAAAGCAAGACAATCAGCGATCTTCACTATCTATCAATCATATTGACTCTTGTTTTATTCCAGATAGTTGTCCATATCTTCACATACAGAGAATTCACATGAAACAACATAGTATGGAACTGATCTGAACAGGACGAGGAAGGCATTTCAGGTCTTCAAGTCCAGAAGATGGGGAAGCCAAGAATGGCTGTCATAGTGTCTCTCATTCTCTTCAAAACAGCTGTCCATACCTTCATGTGTTTTGAACTTAAACAAAACAAAACAGGCTAAATCACTCCGAACAAAGAATGATAGTATTGCTGGATTTCACATCATGATGCTACGGAATCAGCACTGGGTACTGTAGTGTCTCTTTTTCTTCAAAGTAGTTGTTCATTTCATCATGCGTTATATAATTGGTTCTCATAAACTGTTTATAAGTTCTTCGCATGCATGAGTCTCTACATGTATATCTATCATTTCTATATTAGAGGGAAAAACAAAACAAAGCAAGACAAAACAAAGCTAATTCCTAGAAAAACATGAAATGCAAAAGTCATATAAAACCACAATACAAGGTGATCTACAATGGTTACTATGATGTCTCAGCAGTAAGTAACAATATTAATAAAAACAAAACATTGGAGACATTATATGACTTCAAAAGCAGGTAATAATCAAACCAGAGTGGGTATCCTAGTGAATCTTGTCATCTTCAGTATAGTTATCTATATTCTTAGACTTGATACTATCAATCATAACAGATTTGAATAAAATCAGTCAACACAAAACAGTAATCTAATAAACCAGATTCAAATAAGATCAGTAATAATAAGACAGTGTAAGTTAGCTTCAGATGAAGTTAGTAGGAAATTAAGGATGATTACCATAATATATCCTGCTATTTTTGGAATAGCTGTCCATGCCCTCAAACCTAGTGTAAGCAGACAGACTGGAACAGAATATAATCCATCTAAACAGAGTGGTGAGATTAATGTAGATTTTTAAATCGTTACCCTATTAACAATATCCTCTGCCTTCCTTTTTTAGACAACTCCTCCCCTTTCATTCCCACAGGGTGTACTGCCCATTTTGGGTCCCACTAACTCCCTCAGTTTTTAGACTGGGGGGAGCAACCTGCTATTTATCCTAACTGGTTCTGAACCTTCTGACTCCTGAGCTTGATCTTGAGTTGTATTCCTTTACTTATAAAAGCCTCAATGTTTTCCTTCATTATAGTTGAGTAGTTCTCTACTACACAAAAGTATCATGTCCTTTCAACCTATCTGCAGGTGCTGGTTGAGTTGCCACTATTTCTCTCTGGTTTCCTGTCACATAGAGCATTGTTTTCTCATATTTGGCTTTCTGTCCATAAACCCTCTTTTAGGTTAATTATGTTTCCAATACAGAGCATCTCAGTGGACCCTATCTCCTGACCTACTCTGCCTGTGTTTCTTTTTGTTAGTATATCAAGGCCATCTATGCTAGAGATTACAGTCAACCTTCTCTGCCTCATTTCTGCTATTCTATTTTTCTGCCATTGGTTGTCTATTTTTCTCTTTCATTCCACTGTCTGCTCCATTCATTGAGGCCTCTCTGCCACTGTTCCTGAAATCCTGGTATTCTTTTTCTCTCTCTCTAGAAAGTCCTTCTGTATTTTTTGTAGGGTTGGATTGGTGGTCACAAATTCCCCTCGTTCCTCTTTGTCATGGAAGCATCTTTCTTCTCCATTAATTTCTAGAGACAGTTTTGCAGGGTATATAAATCTGGGCTGGAGGTTATTTTCTTTCAGAGCTTGAATTACTTCACTCCAAGCTCTTTTTGATTTGATGGTCTGTGTCAAGAAGTCTGCCATGATTTTGATGGGTTTTCCTTTATAGGTGATCTGTTTCTTTTCTCTGACAGCTTTTAATATTCTGTTCTTATGTTGAATTTCTGGTATCTTGATTATTATATGTCTGGGTGTAGCTCTGTTTTGGTTGTAGGTGGCTTGAGTTCTGTATGCTTCATAAATCTGCATATCATTTCCTTTTGTTATTCCTGGGAAGTTTTCCTTAATAATTTCTGTGAATAGCCTTTGTAATTGCTTTGTTTTGACTCCTGCTTCTTCATTCACATGTTTTACTCTTAGGTTATAGATCCTCTTGTTGTCTTCTAGCCTTTGTATTTTTACTGCCTGTTTCATTGTTATTTTTAAGAGATCTTTCTTTTAATGATCACACATTGCAAACCTGTGTTCAATTTTTGATAGTCTATCTTTAGTTTCTTTCAAGCAGTTTTGCCAGCTTTCAATGGAGCTTTTAGTTTCCTGGTAATCTCATTGAATCTGCTTCATGTATTCTGGGTTTTCTTTATATTGTTCATTGAATGTTTCTCTCCTTTTGTGTTCCTCCATTCTTCCATCTGTGTCTTCTTGAGAGGTGTTTAACATTTCTTTTATTAATCTACTTATAGCTTGCTTAACTTGAATTAATATTTCAGTTTTGTACTCATTTACAAGGTCCCAAAGATACCTCTTTATGTCCACTGACACAGTGTTTGATGTTGCGTGTTTGCTGCCCTCAATCTCTTTTGTATTTACCTCTCCTGGATCAATATTCTCAGGGTTGGGGGCTGGGTGCTTTTTCTTATTTCTTTCTCTCATCATGTTTTTGTTCCTTCCATTCAAGTAGATAGTGTAGTTCCCAGTCCATTTCCTTTTTGGTTATGGTTTTTCTGGCGCATGCAGGCTAGGGGTTTCTGCCCTCTCCAGTCCCCTGTCAGCCACTGAGGTGCAGGCAGGGGCAGTGTATGCTGGTCCCTTCCCTCCGGGCCAGCCAACCTTCAGGGGCCTACACTGCGTTAGTGTGTGCTGCATGTAGGGAATCAGTTTGGGATGACTTATTGGGTCCCAGCCAGGGGTGTGACCCAGGCCAAGCAGATCCCACCAATCTGCTCTGGCAAGGGAGCAACCAATTGAAGTCACTGCCATTCCCAGTTTGGGCCAACCTGCCCAATTCCAGCATGTCGTCCAGTTGGTCACCCCTTTCCGGTGGGAGGGTCTTATTCCCAGCACTCACTGTGGTTTAACGCTGGTCCCTCTCTGGCTCCATTCTCCCTGGGCTCCCTGACCTCCGACTTCACCGCGGCTGCGGTGTGATTTCTCAGTGCTTCTGGGCAAGTGGCGCATGTGGGGGCGGCTCCAGGTGAGTCGCACACCAGGCGGCTCAAAGCAGTCACGTGGGCGCAGGTTTGGGTTCGGGCGCTCCGGTCAAGCTCCGGCATGAATGCAGGCAGCTCTGTGAGAGTGCTGTAATCGCTGATCTTAACTCCTCTAATAGTAGCCCCGGGACTTCATGTCTGAGCAGCTCGTTTCCCTTCAGTTTCTTCCAGGGTTGAGAGATTCCAACTCCCTCTGTCCGGATCTCTCCAGGATGTTTTATTCTGGCATCTGAGCTGTCTCTCTCAGAGAGGCTCCGTATCCTGCTGTTTACCAGTCTGCCATCTCTTTTCAGGACTCCTCTCCTACACTGCCCCACCCTCCATGGGTCCTCCTCAGCTGGGCTCCTCTTCTCATATACATTAGGGTCTCCTAGAAAAGCAGCATTTGCCCAGGCCAGACTGATTTCCTTGCAGATCTTGGAGACCTGGCAGCCACTCCTTACCTTTCCTTTCCTCTCTGGGGATGTCAGCAGACAATTTGTGGTGGTGCAATTACAGAACAAGACCAAGTTTTTGAATTTGAAGACTATTCAAGAACACAGACAAAAGAAAATAACAACAAAAAAAGTCTACAAAAATTTGGGGACACCATTAAAATAGCAATCATTCAGGTAATTTGGCCTTAACAGGGACTTTAAAGAGCTAAAAATAATGTACAAAACTTTTCAAAGAGACCATAACAGAAAACTTTCAAGTTCTATAAAAGAATACAAATTTCCAAATGTAAGGAAGTCAAAGGTTGCCACTCAGGTTTAACTCAACAACTTCTATCCCAAAAAATTATAAACCACCTTTCAAAGATAAAAAGTTAAAAGGAAAATTCTCAAATCTGCAAGCAGAAGAAACACCATATAAAGTGTCTTAATTCTGTTGAGAAACTTATTACCAATCATGTGAGAATGACTTGAATTTCTCACATTAATAAAGATTTAAAAAAACTATCTACTGAGAATACTGTATCCAATAAAGCTAATCTTTAGAAATGAAGAAGAAATTTCCAGACATTCCCCCCATCAAACTGAGAGAACATGTCTCCACCATAGCTTTTCTTCAAGAAATGTTAAAGGGAATTCTTCAAACTGAAAGAGATTTTTAAAAAGTAAAGAGAGACACTAGAGAGTTATAAAACTCATTTGGAAGTATAGCATATAGTGTAATTCATAATGACCCAATATTGTAAACACAGTGTTTTTTTTTTGTGACATTTAGTGTATTTTGTTTATTTTTTATTGTTTCTTTGCTTATATTTACAGTTAATGTTTTTATGGTTTCAAAATAGTTTTTTATAATTAAAATATTTTTGTGAGCAAAAGGCAAAATTCCAAAATATATAAATCAAAAATAATAAAGAATCAAAACACATTAACAGGATAAACCACTTAGCCACAAAAAAGAAGACTCAAAATTAGAAAATGAGTTACAAATGGTTGTAATAAAATGTTGGCTATCATTACCTCAAATGTAAATGGATCAAATTCCTCAATTAAAAGGGATACAGTTACCAAATGGATAATAAAAAATAGACCTAAGTATTAGTTGAATGTAAGAGATTCACTTTACCTCTAGCAAAACACATAGACCAAAAGTGAAGGAATGCAATAAGATATTCTATGCAAATAGAATCCAAAGGAAAGCAAAAGTAGCCATAATTATGTCAGATAGTCATTAAATTGAAAACAAACAAGATACAAACAATGTCACTACATAATAATAAAAGGATCAGTTCAAAAAAATAAATAGCAAGTCTATATAATAAGCATTCAATATTGCAACACCCCAAAATATAAACCAATTATTAATTGACCTTCAAGGAGACATGAATTTCAAAACAATGACAGTAAATGACTTTTAACACCACACTTAGGGCAACAGACTATAATACAGATAGAAAAATAAACAAAGAAATAGAGAAGTTAAATTGCTGCCTTGTGCAAATAGACCTAAAAGACATCTATAACACATTCCACCCAAAAGTTTTAGAATGTACAATCTTCTCACCAGCACATAAAACATTCTCCAGGTCCATAAAGCAATTTCAACAAATTTATGTAATTGAAATCACAGCAATTATCTTTTCTGACCAGTAATCAATAAACTTAGAAAGTCAATATAAAGAAAAACAGGAAATTTTACAAAAACAGAACACATGAGACACAGCAAAAGTGGTACTATGAGGGAAATTTAAAGATATCAAACCTACACATGCACAGACACACAGACACAGAGAGAGAGAGAAGAGAGAGAGAGAGACAGAGAGAGAAAGACACACACACACACACACACACACAGAGAGAGAGAGAGAGAGAGAGAGAGAGAGAGAGAGGGAGATTTCCAATAAACAAGCTGAGCATGGCGTCAAATGATTGAAATACCAGCTAATTGGAAGGCTGGGTTGATAAGATTATGAGTTTGAGGCCAGCCTGGGCAACATAGCAAGACTCCTGTCTCAAATAAAATGAAAAAACAAAAACACAGACCTACAGTTCTGCTTTCAGAGGTACCAAGAATTTCTGGATCCTAAGTTTTAATTGGCTAGGAATATAGTAATGATCACCTAGCAAGAGCAAAGCCCTGGGTTCTGTCTCCAACACAGCAAACATGTATGTATGTACTGAAAAACATGCCACTGCAACTTAGAAATGTAAGAACACATCCAGACTAAAATTACTAGAAGAAAAAGATTATAATGATCAGAGCAGGAAGAAATGGAACAAAGACTAAAAGCAACACAAAAGAACATCAGAGTTTAGGGCAAGTACAGTGTAAACTATAGAGAGTCAATGTAGTGTAAAAGAATTCAGTTAAAATTTGGTAGTTTCTAGAAATCTGTCCATTTCCTCTGTGTCTTCCTCTCTATGTGAGTAGAGATATTCAAAGTTGGTGTTCATGATCTTTTGAATTTCCCTGGGATCTGTAGTAATTTCCCTCTTTTCAGTCCTTATTGCATGAATTTGGGTTTTTTTCTTTCCTTTTCTTTGTAAGTTTAACTAGAGGTTTGTCAATTTTGTTTATTCTCTCAAAAAACCAGCTTTTTGATTCATTAATTCAAGCATCATTCAAGCAATTCATCATTGCTTTTTAGTTTCAATTGCATTGATTTCTGCTCTAATCTTTACAATTTCCTCTCTTCTATGAACTTTAGATTTAACTTGCTCTTCTTTTTCGAGAAGCTTGAGATGAAGCACTAGATTGTTTATTTGTGCTCTTTCTGTTTTCTTGATATGACAATTCATTGCTATATATTTCCCTCTTAAGAATGCTTTAATTGCATTCCACAGATTACAAGAGGTTGTTTCTGCATTTTCATTGAATTGTAGGTATTGCTTTATTTCTTATTTAATTTCCTCTGTATCCTACTGATTGTTCAAAAGGTTGTTATTTAATTTCCATGTATTTATGCCAATTTTCCAATTTCTTTTGCAATTAATTTCTGGTTTCAGTGTGCTATGGTCAGATAGTATGCATGGGATAATTTCAATACCTTTGCATTTGCTTAAGAATGTTTTATGGGATAATATACGGTCTATTTTGGAGAATGTCCCGTGGGCAGCTGAGAAGAATTTGTATTCTGATGTGGTTGAGTGGAACACTCTGTAAACATCTACTAAGTCCAATTGCTCTCAGGTATGATTCTGTTCTATTATTCTTTTGCTGTTTTTTTTGTCTAGTTGATCTATCTCTTTGTGACAGTGTGCTGTTAAGGTCACCTGTAGTAATTGTGTTCTTGTGTATTTGGTTTTTCATGTCCTTTAGTATCTGTCTTACATAGTTGGTTGCTCCTGTGTTTAGTGAATATATATTTATAATTATTAGTTCTTCACCTTGAGAGAGAGACAGAGAGAGACAGAGCGAGACAGAGAGCGAGACAGAGAGCGAGACAGAGGGAGAGAGAAAGAGAGAGAGAGAGAGAGAGAGAGAGATTTAGAGTGCATTGCTCTAGTTGGAGTATGTAAGCACCTTTCTGCTCATAACACATGTCACCCACCATCTCTAACAATCAAGAGGTAGTATCACAGAAAATATGAAAGGTTTTGATAGGTAAATCTTTGAATAGATAAGTGGAATAAAGCTTTCATTTCCATCAAAAGTGGCTTTCCAACTGCTTCTCAGTTAACAGTCATAATTTTTACCTCTGCCTACATTAAACCCATGTCAGGACCCAGCAGGTGTTACATTTTGGGCGTATTTAACAGATAAAAATATTAAAGTAAGGTCACAGTAATTCTCACTATACTTCCTTGACCTGATTCAAGAAGCAATTGCTTATAAATTTTCTAAATTCACTTTATCTCTGTCCTCACTTTCCAAAAGCCAATACTTTGTTTTCTTAATTTTTGAATAATCACCCATAAGTGTGATAATGTGATAACTTCTAAGAGAACAACGTAGCCTCTGTTTCCACTTTGTAGTAGAATTTACCTGATCTGATACCTCAAAAATGTTTTTTTTGTGGTAGAAAGTAGACCCTGAACCTAGTTCTGACATAGTCTAATAACTGTTGGGCTTTCACCCAGATCACTGGATCTAATGCTCCATTTCTCTGTTGCTGAAGAACTACATGAATGAACAGGTCTCACAAACCTATCTGTAACATGCTTAACTTCTAGCAGTTCCCATAACTGGAATTTGCTAACACTGTGCATTGGATGAATCTGTCTCTCTGGGTTCAGTGTGTGCCTGCATTGTTCTTGAACTCAGCTCATCAAAAACACACTTTATACTCAAATGTTTCTTCTGCAACAGACTTTGCTCTGTTGGTTTCAAGTTTCTTCCCAAAGGAAAACAAAACACATTTAGCCAAAGAAATATTTTCTTTAGTTTAAAGTCGACTTGCATTTCTCCTAGTATAGCTTACAAAACACGCCATCTTTTCTCTAAATTATACAGTCTTTGTTTCTGTAATAATGCCTTTCCGAGTTTTCATTTCTAGCCTTTAAAGTGGCTTATACATATTCAGTTCTCCTTTGCTCAAAGATATTTATGCTGTCTTATCTACACATAATATATCCCTGTGATGCAACCTGTGGAGTTATATTTTCTAACTGATATAAAGATCAATTTTTCCCAATTATTTGTGAGATATAATATAGAGCTGCTAAACCTAATTATCTTCCTACTTAAAAAGTGCAAAAAATATTAGCATGTTTAAATTAAGCTGGGGCTACATGTAGAGGATTAATTCCAGTATTTGGCATGCCAACAAAAAGTCATCAGATTGTAGTGTAATGAACAATGAAAATTGTTTCTCTAGGAAAGATAATGATAATAAATGATGCTTTGCTAAAATACCAGAACAGAGTAGAAGTGAATGATGACAGCATTCATAGATGCTATCCAGATATAAATTTTTAAACCCCGCTGGTCTCAATTATTACTGCCTTACCCCACTCCGATTTGTAATAATTCTGTAATAAACTCATATTTGGATACCACTGATCTATGCAAATAATGTCAGACGACTAAGTCTACATTGAAAGTACTCCAGACACTTGTCAACACTTTCATTAGAATACTGTGCAGGCTGTCACTTGTCATGACCCAGAAGACAAGGCGCTTGCAACCTTTCCAAGAGCTTAAATATTCATCGTGTATTCAACCCTGTTGGTTTTTTTTTTAAATAATATAAGATGTATCAGAGTCAACCTCCCTAAAGAAAACATTGTGACAATATGACAGCTAAGAAAACAAATATGTCAGCAGCACAGGAAAGAATAAAAGAAAAGATCATCCCAACTCTGTGGAGAAACAAGGTGGGGAGAAATATTTTCTCCCTAAACATACAAAACCTGATCAGACCTTTTACTCTCAATTCACTTTTTCATTTGAAATGTGATTGGTTTCTTAGTAAGTTTTTAGGAAAAAAAATTTAGAGAAGTTTAAAGCAAATGAAGATCATTCCTTTTGTCACACTATATAGATATTTTCTTCATCTGTAATATGTTCTGGGTAAATGATTTAATTTTGGAAAGTAATCATATGTCATTTATTCTGAAATTTAATTTAATATTTTACTTTAGAAAGTAATTATAAATGCATGGATATCTTGAAATTTCATTTAAAATTGAATTCTGAGCACTTTATTATACTCTAAGAGTGATTTTAAAATATCATTACCAATAGGATAGCCAGCATGCTATTCTAAGAAATTAATCCATACTTCTCTGATTGTTAAGCACTCTTCAAACAGGCTGTATTATAAATTCACCTACTTTGGACAGCTCACGTACAAATATGTCCATATTGAGGTTATTTCCTTCAGAGAATTCTCTGATGTGTAATTATCAAGGATGAAAAATTTATGGTTCTAAATAAATATGAGATACAAAGTAGAAGTGCAAAAGAAACTCAGGAATTCTAATACCACAGTTGAGATGTATTTTTACTGGAAATATTTACTGATTTGGAGGAAGGCATTTTGATTCCACAGATACAGAACAGTTTCAGTAGCCTCTCAGGAACAAAAGATGAGATTGAGAGATATAATATGGTAATAATATCTAAAGAGTAAAATATATTTAAATAAGAAATATATCAAAATTCCACAATTTAAATGTAAAATATTGGAAAATAAAAGAACAATGGATGGCCTTAATAATAGATTAGATGCAGATTAAAGAACTGATTATAAACAGAGAGTAAAGTTTAAGAGATTAACTGGAATATGATACCAAGAAATAGGTGGATGGAAAATTCAGAAGACAACATGACCTACTCATTCAAGATATTTAAGAAGTTCTCTGCCCATTTAGTACTAATTTAATTAGAAAATACTTTAATGATTATACTTGACAAAGAATACAAATTTTGTAGAATTAGTATAAGTAATTCACTCAGCAAAAAAGTATGGACACCTCAGTAAAGTGCCACTACTAACAAATGCTGGGCAAGAGGGAATTCTACTCACCAAAGCCTGCAAACTATGTTATTTAAAATGCACAGTTTTCAGTAACATCAAATATGAGATGCAAAAAGAGACAAAACTAAATGGTGGAGAGCAGTCAGCACAAACTTTCCCTGAGGAAACATAGGCACTGGACTTACCAGACAAATACTTTAATTTGGTATGAATCTGTTCAAAGAACTGAAGGAAATCCGGTCTTATAAACTAAAAGAAAATGTGAGAATGGCACTTCAACAAATATAAAGTATCAAAAAATATTTTTAAAAGAACCAAATATAAATTCTCGTGCTGAAAAACAAAATGCAAATAAAATATTTACAAGAAAGGTTGAACAGCAAATTTGAACAGGTACAAGAATGAACCAATGGGCTTGAAGATGTATCAATAAGAATTTTCCAGTTTGAGGAACAAAAGTAAAAGGAATGAAGGAAAATATAATGTGATATCATAGAAGAGAGAGCAAAACGGGAAAATATTGGGAAAATAGTAGTCCAAATTCCTACATTAATTTAAAAAAAATTAGTCTGTGCATCCAAGAAGACCAATGGACTTTGAGAGAAAAATATTCAAACAAATTCGTATGCAGACACATCATAGCCCAAGTGTCAAAATCAAAGACAGGGTCTTGAGTGCAGTGAGAGAAAAGCAATTCATCATGTACAAAGGGTCTTTGTGGGATTAAAAGTTAACCACAGAGGCCAAAATTCAGTGAGATGACAGATTCACAATATTGAATGGAGCAGGCTCTTGGACCCAAATTCTAATTCAACAAACTCACTCTTATAAAATGAAGGAGACATTATGTCTTTCCCAGGTAAACAAAGATGGACAGAATTTGTTGCTAGCACACTTTCTTACATGAAATAAGAAAAATAGTCCTCCAGGCTGAAACAAAAGAACAATAAACAGTGATTACAATGCATATCTAAAAATAGAGTATTGACAAAGGTAATTATATGCATAAATATCAAAGATATTCTAAAATTATTCTTTGTTTTTTAATTTATATTTGAAAGGCAATTGTATAAATAATTAAAAATCTGTGTTGACATGCTTATAGTATGCAAAAACTATAACTAAGGATGGGGGAACAAAGTGAGCTATATTGAAGTACAGTGTTTTTGTACAGTCATGTACCATGTAGTAACATTTCAGACAACAATCGACCACATATTTGATGATCATCTCATAAGAATAGATTGTCTACTGACACTGTAGGTGTTTTAGTTTGTATAGTTTGGGATGTTTACCTAATGACAAAATCACCTAACTACTGTTTTCTCATAGTGAATCCCTGGAATTAAGTGACAAACATTTAGATGATGAAATTAGGTTAGTTTTAATCCAAAGTAGAGCATTTAGGTGCTAATTGAAATCAGCAGGAAAACCACTAGAAAATAACTCAAACACAGAAAGAAGATATGGTAATAAAATTAAAATGATACAATAAAGTCAATTTAATGCAAAATATAGCAGTATGGAAGGTAGAAAGTAAAACACCTAAGACATACAATACAAAATTATAAATTCATTTTTACTAATTCTAGTTGACATTGTACTGGAAGTCCAATCTATAGAAATTAAGCAAAAAAAAAAAAAAAAAAAAAGAAACAGGAGCCATTCAGTTTAGAATGAAAAGAGTAAAACTTTATCTCCAAACATTAATTCAATTATTCTTTCTCTTTCTGGAACAGTTCTTAAAGTCTGTTTTGTTTTGTTTTGTACTGGGAATCAAATTCCTGACCTCACACTTGCCAGGCAAGTGCTTGTGCTGCTGAGCTAAACCCCTGGCCCTGAAAGTCCTGTTTTAAGTGTCTTTAGTGCTTCTGTGACTGCGTCAGTGTCCTAAATTAATGCAAAATGTTTACTCTTCCTGAGTATTCAACTGTATGGAAGAATCAGACACTACATGGTGCCAGGTTCAGTGAACAAGGTGAATTTTTAAGCAAGTTATTTATCATTAGAAGACACCTGAGAGCAGCATTCACTGTATTCTTGATCATACTTCACAGAGACACAGAGAACTTCCAGAACTGTTTTAGAAAGTGTTGGGAACAATGGGATAATTGTGATTAATGGCAATGTGTCATTTAATAATATTTTAAAAGCTTAAATTGTCATCATGCTTTCTGACTACAACTTGTATAACTCTGTGTACAGAAAATTCTAAAGAGCCACAAAGTAATCTATTAGAACCACAAACTAAGTTCAGGAAGGATGTATAAATCAACATAAATTGATTCATTATATTTCCTTTGATTGTAAAAATATGTGGAAGTATAACTGAGAAAAAATTATTCATGAAAATATCAAAATAAAAAGTATAAATAACCCTAACTAAATTTAACTAAATAAATAAAAGGCATTTTTACATTAAAAATGAGAAAACCTGGCTGAAAGAAATTAAAGAACAAAACAAATGGGAAAATATACTACTCTTACGGCTTGAGAAACTAAAAGTGTTGGCATAATCGTATTTCCCAAACTGATTTGCAGATTCAACACATCTCTGTCAAAGTTTCTGTCTAGTTTTTATTTAGCTAAAAAGTCACATGAAAATGCAAAATATCCGGAATAGTCAAGACACTATTGTAAAAGAAGAAACTGGAGAATTCATGGTCTTGGGTTTCAAAATTTACTACTACAAAGTTAGAGTAGTAAACATACTGTAGTAATGGTATAAGTACAGACATAAGCTAATGAAAGAGAGTTGAGAATATGTACATCAATGGAATGGAATTGAGAATAAAGTACACATTTGCATGTATAGTGAGTTAATTTATGTCAAGGATTCCAAAACAATATAATGTAGAAGAAAACAGTCTTTGAACAAACAATACTTTGCTATGTTAAGTATTTAGAAACATATAACACCTATGTTAGATCATATGCAAACACTAACTGAAAATGGACCATAGATCTAAATTAAAATGTTGAAACTGTATTATTCATAGAATAAAAAATCTTAGTCACCTTCCTGTTGTAACAGTAAATAACTGTAACAGAAGACAAATATTTATAACTATCTATCTAGTTGGTAGTGGTTTCATTGACGCACTATCAAACTATAAGCAGCAAAACAACATGTAGATGAATTGGATTTGATCAAAACTAAATTTGTTTCCAAAGGATGTATAAATAGCATTAATAAACTGAAAAGACAACTCCTAGGAAGAAAATATTTGCAAATCATATATAAGGGAATGTATGTAGAGCACATAGAGGTCTTTCACAACTCAAAAAGAGAAAGATAATCCCATTCAATTATAATAGAAGGATTTCAAAAGAGGTTTTCAAAGCTTACACTACAAAAGGCTTATAAGCAAATGAAAACATTAATTCATACAGGAATGCTAACTGAAACTACAGTGAAATACCACTTTATATTCAGTGAGATGGCTAAAATAAATAAATTCAAAATAGCAAATATTAGTGAAGATACAGAGAAACTGAATACATATATTGGTGAAGGCTTTGTACATGGTATAACTTGAAAGACAGTTTGACATTTCAGAAAAAAGAAAACATAGAGTTACCATGTAACTTATTAATTTGTCTCTTTGATATATATGTATGAAAACTGAAAGGATATATTTATACAAAAATTTGAAAACAGATATTCATAATGGCAATTAATAACAATAAAAAGATAATAGCCCAAATATTCATCAACTGAATAATTGTTGAATAAAATGGATTTTTTTGCACTAGAAAAAGAAATAATATAGTGATAGATGCTATACTGATAGTACTGAACATTGGAGAAATTATGCAGAGTTTGAAGAGCATATACAAAAGACCACAATATGTATGATTGTATTTCTATGAAATGCCACAATAAGCAAATCTGTAGAGGCAGAAAGTAGAATAGTGAATTCCAAGGGGAATAATAGGAGATGCATATTAATGGGGCTTCTTGTAGAAGTGATGGCAATATTTTCATGTTAGAGAGATCACTGCACAGCTCCAATACTAAATGTTACTGTGTTGAACTTTTTAAAATGGTGAATTTTAATGTAAATGAGGGATAATTTTATAATAGTAAAACTATTATAAAGATAGCTATGAAACAAGGGTATTTCAAAATAAATACAAACTAAAAGCATTAATTACAGTTACTAACATGTTTATCAGGTGAGCATTCAATTATCTTCATGGAAGCACTGACATGCAAGAAATCATAAACAAAAGTGAACAGGGTATGTATTTGTTAAGTAAACTAAACTATGTGACACACAATTTTCTTTAGAAGAAACAAATTAGGAAACAATCATAAACAATTTTGTTACTTGGGTGTTTGACAGTAATGAAAGAGTAACCATGCATTCATATTGGTGAGAAACAAAGATAATGTCAGTAAGTGAATGAGTTGCATAAAATAATAATAATATATTTTGAGTCTACAACAGATTTTGTAAGCTAAAAAAGTGATGCAGTTAACATAAAACATGTTATGTTCCAGAAAGACTGCGAAAGTAACAGTCTACATGAAATTGTGTTAAGTCACAAAATACATGAATTTTAAAAATGATATAAGGTGATAAACATTAGCAGAAAGCAAAAATGTGATGGATTTCAAAGATGAAAAATCATGCCTCTGTCTGAGACAGAGAAGCTCCTGGCTCTCAGTCTTCCCTGTGCCAGTGGTGGGGTGGTGACTGCGGTGGTGGTGGCGGTATGTGACTTGGCTGGTGACCAGCGTGCTGCTCCCCCTAACTTCCCTTTGCTCCCCTGCACCTCAATTGACAGGGGAAGTTTGCGTCAGTCCCCTGCCTGGTTATCAAGCCACCATTTTCTACTTCACCATGAGTGAATCCAGGCTGGCGCTGTGGTGCCCCTCACCCACTGCTGCACTTTGGAAGATTCTGTTGCGTTTTTGGGAGCAGAGGGGTCACCCTAGAATGGCTCAGGTCAGGAAGGGAGGGGCCTGGCCTCTTATTTTCATCGCAGCCTTCCTACCAAGCCTTGCTTCCGATTTGTAACAGATACAGATAAATCTGAAATGTATTAGTCCCTTTCCTGTCTCTGGGACAAAATACTCAACACCTTCAACTTAAAGGAGAAGAGGATTGTTTGGTCCCATGGTTTCAGAGGATTTAGTTCATGACTGGCTGGCTCCATGACGCAAACCTCATGGCAGGAGGCCGTGTCTGTGAAAAGTTGCTTATCTGATCACAGCCAAGAACTGGGAAGAAAGGAAGATGGAAGGAAGAATGGCCCTTCCAGGTCATATAACCCAGTGACCCACCTCCAACCAGGCATCGCCTTCTAACAGCACGTTCAACTGCTGGACTCATCCACACACTAATCCGCTGAGGAGCACAGCTCTTCCGTGACTCATTCACCTTGCAATGTTCCATTCATGAGCAAAGGAGACTTGGGGAATGATTTGGATCTCCACCACAATGCGAAGAATAAAAAAAGATCAGAATGGCTTCATAATGTAGTGTTCTTAAATTCTGGCATAGTATTCAGTCAATGTAGCGATGATGCAAGGGAAACTGACTTCTGAATCTAGAATATAGATATAATATGCAAGTTGTAAGTCAATAAAGTCAATGTTTTCATGGATATATTGCTCAATATGACTGTTGTTTAAAGATATTTGATCCTATCAGCCAGCCAACCAACAAGTGACTCAAAACAAAACCACAATGTGGCTTGGAAGGATTTGTGATTGCTACAAAATCCATCTTTAAAGTGCAAATGCCAAACAGCTGTTGAAATTATGATTACAAGATCCAATTTTGCTACTCAATTACAAGCAACATTTAATTTAAAACATGAAAGTCAGGTGGATATGAGAATGGATAGGTCACAAGAGGCTTAAAAATGCTAAATTACTTATCTGGTAAAAGAGAGTCAGTAGATCCCACAATCATGTGAAAAATCAGACATGTGAGAAAACAGGAGACTATAAAATATAAATGCTTTATAATATATACATAAATAAATTAAGCTGGAAATAGTAGATTGTTAATAGTAATTAAATGTCACACTAAAACAAACAGCTTTCTAAACTCTAAATCAATGTGGTTCAGATGTAACAGAATAAAAGTGCTAGAGAAAACACAGCAAGTCAGAGGAAACAAAAGCAAACATCAGATTACATATTAATGCAGGGGAAGATTGAACTGCGGAGTAAAAATTATTGATTGTGAAATAGAGAGACACTTTTAAATGACAAAAACTACTACTCAAAGCCCAAATTTAATTACAGTGACTTGATACACCAAATAACACAGCATCATTATATAGCGAAAAGAACAAGATATTCAGTGAGACATTGTAATAAAATGTCTGGCTACAGTTTTGAAATCTGAGCCCCATCAGTTTTAATATCCTAAAAGATCATTTTAGTGTTCACCCTGGATCTGTGCAAGCTGAGTAGGCAAACTTCTTGTGTTCCTTTTGCTTCATCTATGAAAGACTTTACTCACGTTTTTAAGTTCTCTCATCCAGTCCCAGCCCCAGATCACTCTAAGAGCCAAGGCCCAGGACCCCCTTACATCTTTCTCACATTGCATTGGGATCAGTTTGGGACTCTGACCTGATCCAAAGAAAGCCTGCATGAAGAATAAACTTCTTCATTTCCTTATGGCACATGTGTGATATCTCTAGTCTTGACAGCTTAACCAAGTTTTAAGTGGAAATTCCATCTAGCCTACATACAGTGACTACAACATAAATAGACCATTGCATGAGGAGATTTTGATTTTTGTCCCTTAGCCTAGGCAAGAAACAAAGGAAGATATGGAGGACCTTAATGGTATAAATAGATCTATCTAAATTCAATGTTTATACAAATGTTTGATTATAGTTTTATATTTTTATGGATTTGATCATGCATAGGTATTAATTTGTACATGTATAGCCCACAGAGCATCACTTTTACTATTTTTGTGCTATGCATTTGTATGTGTGTGCACATGTGTGTCAACCTGCATACTCATCACACAATACTGACTATGATGTAGAGTTCAGACACAAAATTATAAATATCAAGAATAGAAAAATGAGGACTCCATGTTTGACTATTAAATGAGATTTTAGAAGTTTATAAGGAATAGATAAACTAAAAAACACAACTCATTGGCAAATAAAGTTATTTCTTTTTCCCTTTCTTCTTATTATTTTCTACAAGCATTGGACTGTGATTGAATCTGAGGAGGAACAAGCACTATTCCCAAAGCTACTGAGGTGTTTCTCCACTTTATTTTGGGGGAAATGTGAGTTAAACATAGATGTAAATGTTCTGTTAGTGTTGAATGGTATAAAACATTGCATAAAATGGTATTAACCGTGAATAGTCACACGGGGAAGTGTTTGAGCGTCTGTCTCTCGGTTTGATCCTCTAAAGTGAAGCCAGTTTCCTAAATGTGCATCAAGCAACTGCTTCTTCCGGCTGTTTGGAATTTAAATGCAAATTGCTCTGAAGATCATAATCACAGGTTCTCTAGTCAGCCCAAGAGAGGCGTCTCAAGGGTAAATACCATATAATCTCCCTAATATGAGATTTGATAAGAGTATATAAGACTTTATGGTAAGCATGAGGCCCCATCTCATAGCTTCGAAGTCTTTCAAAGTTTTAAATCATCAGTTGGAATGGTGTTATCCTGTTTTGTTTGACTATATCCTACGTGATGATATGAACAGCTGTTTTGAAGAAAACATTATGA
>PVJX010028358.1:0-23943 GCA_004027295.1 Dolichotis patagonum | reverse complement strand
AGAGCAAAATCAAAGAAATATACAACATTATAGAACACATCAACACAGTATTGAATAGAGCAACACCATTAATCAGGACAAAGCAAAACGGCGATAAAAATATCTGCCTTCAGAGATAGTAGAAGGAAACTCCCCCAACTTGCTGTACCAAATATGGTCACCTCCCAAGAAATACCCAGATCCCTGGATCTCAATTGTTACGGGAGAGGGGGTGTGTGTGGTATGTTTGATTCTAAGCCAGCAACCCGGTAGGCAGCAGGCTGGTTACTGGTTGGCTCGGCACCCTAAGTTCCAGCATGGCGCGGATCTCAGGAGACACTCTCGCTTCTGGTTTCCCCGCCCTGGGGTGGCCACGGCTCCCCACACCACAGTCACTCTCCAGGGCGGCAGGCTGCTTACTGGTTGGCTCGGCGCCCTAAGTTCCAGCATGGTGCGGATCAATACTACAGACTTTCAAACAGAATTCTGCCCTTGAAAAGAGCCAGTGCAGAATATGGGATACATTGCAACTGTGGGGGAGACACAGTCACATCACTTCAAGACAAAAGGAGATAGAAATTCACCCACATACTTCCTCTAAGGATAAACAGCAGTGATTGATATTGGAAAACCAGGAAGAGTCACTGACCCACCTCTTCCTCTTCTGACCCACACTGTTCTGTTCCATGCCCGCTTACTGTGTTACTTCCTTCCCCATTTGATCCCTATATAATCAATATTACCTGAGCTATTGTGCTCATAATCTTATTGATTGGCCACAGTTTTGTTCCACCTCATGCCCCACTTGTGATTTCCCATTTTCCTCTACTTTGGGCATTTCACCTTGTGGTTTTGTTTTATAAAAATCCCTTGAAATGCAAGATCCTTGACAAACAACTCAGGGCCACTTCTGTCTCTCTCTGAAAGAAACTTTCTTTCTCCAATAAATATATTCTGCCTTTAACCTCTATTGTTCCTAAAATTCATTCTTTGATTTTAGAGAACATGAACTTGTACTAGACGTCTAGCAGATAAAGACTTTCTTTCCCCTATGTCACTAGCAAGGATGTGTTGTTAATGGTATATTGAAAGCAGGGAAGCCCACAGTCCTCATAGGCTATGCCATCACGTGATGATTCATCCCACAAACCACCTCTGAAGTTATATCCTAAAGTCTTGAGTAATTTTATAAGCACTAGTACCACAACAAAAATGTCATAATTGTACGTGTGTCTATACACACACATGAACCTACACAAGTGGCCATAGGCATTATATATATGATTGATGTATTTAAGTTAAATACCTTAAAATCATTAAAATAAGTATTTTCATTCACTTCTTTTTACAAAACAAATATTAGGAGCTGCCTCTTGCAAGTGAAATGAGACATTTAGCTCCTTGGGGTGCACACATGTCTGCACACAAACCCTGTTCATTATCCAGGACCTGCAGGAAGACAACTGAACTGACCTCGGTTGTGAAATATCACAGAATTATACTTTTTTCATGTATAAAATAACCACATTAGAAGAGGTGACGCTGAGGTTTCTTATAAGCTTGCTCTATTTATGCAAAATAAATATCATCTGGCACCCCCTGACTTGAATAAAATGCCTCTTGGCTACTCACACCAAGTAATTACTTTTATATAATATATTCAGCCTGAAGACTCAAGGCTCTCTGATTTGTACTCTACCTTATTGTTGGAAAATCTACATAAGATGGGAGCTATTATCACTATTCTTCAGGAAAAGAAATGGAGTCTTAGAGAAATGATATTATTTGCCAATAGTAGGTCAGAGAAAAGAGAATCAGGCAGCACTGAAAATGAACCTAATATACATGGATGGTTTCTTTGCTGTGGACTCATGCATACATACAGTCAACTTCTTTTTGAAAAGAGCAGAGTAGAATTTTTTGTTTTTGTTTTTTGGGGGTTTGTTTTAATGTGTAAGGGGAAAAGTGCAGGAACTTAAAAGAAATGGGCTGGATCTGCTTGCCGAAGATACAAAGACAGCTGCCCTTTAGTTCAACACAGGTGATGCATACCCCTGAAATGCTACAGCATCTTTTAAAGAACTGTCCTTAGTAGTGAACCAGTGGCATAAAAGTTCCTAAATATCCCACAAAGAGTAACTACACCTGCTGTTTTCTTCAAAACTCCAGGACTGTCATCCTTCTCTGGGCCCAAGATACTAACTACCAGGGCTGTATCTCTGAGAGATAAGGTCATAGAATTCCATTCCAATTTTAGAATATAACTAATACAGAGGCTGTCAATCTTCCAGTTTTACAAGTAAGGGAATAACTCCAGGCATAAAAAATGCACTGCTTATGAAGCAAAACAGGATGAATTTTGGAGCTGAACTTTATTGTTTGTGAAACTCAGAATATGATGAGTAAATGTCTCCACTTTCCTTTTCCCACAAGCAGAGGTAACAGTGCATCCATTCTATGAGTTTACAAGCTTACATAAGTTTACTATATAAGAAACTACACAGGTAGGACAACTAGTCAGTATCTAGTTACTGCTAACTTGGAGAAATTTAGGGACAGGTACTTCACCTAAGTCACAAGCTTAAAGAGGAAAACTGTTAAACAATCTGAGTGTAGGTCCTTTCCCTATAAAGGACTACAGCGATGCCTTTGTTACTAATGCGGAGTTCCAAGTTTGTCTATAGGTACTTGATGTGTTAAAGTGAGCAAGAACTTAGTGCCTGAAGCAAATTACCATAGGGAACAAATTAGACAATGCAAAGAATTAAATTCAATGTTACACTGTCATGGTTTATTTTGATGGCCCCCAGGCCTCATGTATTTGCATTGTGCATTTGTGATTGGTTCATTGTCTAGAGCTTGGATTAGTGGTGTCAGTGCTACACCCTCCTAAGGGTGGGGGCAGGATGTGATGTAATGGCAGGAAGAAGGTGTGTCTCTCTCTCTCTTTTGCCAGTTTCCACCTTGCTGTTTGCAGCCGCCATGAACTGCAGCCCCACCATGCCACCCTGCCTTGGAGCCAACTGAGTATGGACTGAAACCTCCAAACACTGTAAGAAATAAGCCATTCCTTTCCCAACTTTGGGCATCAGGTATTTTGTCTCAGCGACAAATAAAAAGTAACTAAGACAGAATTTGGTACAGAGGAGTGGTGTCATTGCTGTTACTATACCTGACCATATTTTTCGAGAGGCTTTGGAAATAGCTTGTGGGCAGAGTTTGGAAAGGTTGGGCCATGTCACCTGGATGCACAGAGCTGGAGCAACTTAGGTTGTTCTGTAGAGGAGATTCTGGTCAGAGCTCAGGAGACCAGAAGGCTAGAAAGCTTGATGGTAAAGACCAGGCTTGGGAGGTTTCTGCTGGGAAGAAGGACTGCATTGGTTGTTGGACTCCCTACGATGTGTGTTATGGCTTGGCAGAAAGTTTGTCTGCATTTTGTTCATGCCCAGAAACTTTGCCTGAGACTGAGATTAAGGGTAATGGACCGATTAATCTGGCAAAGGAAATTTCAAGGCAGTCAAATGTTGAGGTTGTGGCATGGCTATTGTTGGGGGCTTTTAGCCAGATCTATGTTGCAAATCAAGAGCAAATAGACCAGCAGGGTAATTTAAAACACTGTGAGTTTGGCCAGAAGGAAAACTCCAGTAAAGCTGTGGATTGTAAAGATAGTGCTGAGACTTTGATTGCTGAAAAGAAACAGAGAGATAAGAAAGATGGCCATCGGGTATCTCAGGGAGCAGCAGGTCTCCACCCTTTGCAGCCTCCAAACTGCAAAAGTGAAAGAATTTTCTCAGATGAGAAAGCTTCAGTGCACCATGCTCCAGAATGGCACGGGAGGCCACATGAGGTTCCAGAATGGCGGAAGCCACATGAGGTTCCACAATGGCGGCAACACAGAAAAGCTTTTCTTCATAATCAGGTAAACAGAGCCCAGCAATCCAGGCACTGGACCCCTATAGCCAAGAGAGAGAAAAGCCAGGCTACTGCTCCAGCTGGCAGCAAGCCTTGGTGGCATCCACATGGTGCTGATTTTAGGTGCAAGGAAAATGCACAAATTCTGAGGGTAAGAAGGCTTCTACCTCGATTGCAAAAGGCCTGGGAGGCCAAGCAGTGTGCCCCTGAGAGGGCGATATGTAAAGATGTAAGGGTGAAGCCAAAGGTGCAGCGGAGACCCCAGAAGTTTGGAAAAGCCAAGAACATGGATCATCCAAGGACAGCTGCAAAAACTGAGCAGAGAAGGTTTAAGAGAGAAGCTGCGGGAGCTGAAATCCCTGGAAATGTGGTGGGGGTGGAATCACCCAAGCCTTCTGGAGCTTGCAACCAGATAACTTCAAATGCTGAGCATGGAACTCTAGGACTTAATGCTCACCCTGCTGGATGTTGGACTTGCTCTGTTTCCAATGCTTTATATTCCCCCGTTTGTAACTTTTGGAATGGTAATGTTTATTTTGTGCCTTTGCATTTTAGAAATGTTTAACTGTGTTTCACTTGTACAGGGGGTTACACTTAAGAGTTTGCCATAGATATTGGAGGAGACTTGGGACTTGGACTTCTCAGCAACACTGAAAATGTTAGGACTTTGGCAACTCTTGGAGATGGACTAAAATGTGTTTTGTATAAAGGTTGTACATGAGTCTTTGGGGTCCATGGCTGGAATGTCATGGTTTATTTTGGTGACCCCCAGGTCTCATGTATTTGCATTGTGCATTTGTGATTGGTTAATTGTCTAGTGCTTGGATTGGTGGTGTCAGTGCTACACCCTCCTAAGAGTGGAGCCAGGATGTGATGTAATGGCAGGAAGAAGGTGTCTCTCTCTCTTGCCGGTTTCTGCCTTGCTGTTTGCAGCCACCATGAACTGCGGCCCCGCCATGCCACCCTGGCTTGGCGCCAACTGAGTATGGACTGAAACCTCCAAAAACTGTAAGAAATAAACCATTCCTTTCCCAACTTTGGGCATCAGGTATTTTGTCTCAGCGACAAATAAAAAGTAACTAAGACATATACTAAGGTAGATCTAAAATGAACTCATGTGACTTTGTTTTAATGAAAACTCAGGCTTCTAGGTTTTAACATACTACCCTAAAGACTTGGAAACCACCTCAGGACCCATTTCCATGGAAAGTCTTTGGTATACCTAAATCAGCTGATGATTTTAGCACTTTTTGTTTAAAAATATGTGTGTGAAAGAAGGACAAACATTTTCATCAGATTGTCAAAACAAAATTTGCAAAAAGTATGCAAAATTTTACAAAAAATTGCACCCCCTTCCAACTAGCCTGATTGTGTGTGGTAGTACTTTTACAATCCATACATAAACATAACAAAGTGTCACAATGTACACCATAGAGGTACACAATATTACACCTCAGTAAAGATAGGGTAGAAAAGGAAAAAAGTCAAGTGGTAATTGATTTGTCTTGTACAATATTGGATGTAGTTGTTTGTAGACAAAATGCAATTGGACAGTTACCATTCCATGAAAAAAAATATTCAAAAAGCTTACATGGAGTTTTAGTTATCCAATTGATAAGATCTTGGAACACTATGGGAAAAATTAACTTACATAAATTAAAATTTTTGTCATTCTAAAAGAGAAATAATTTTAATAGAGTTCCTCTGGTCAGTCCTTCTAAGAAATATACCTCTTCTTTTAATATTCATTTTATATTTTGTAAACTGGTTCAAATTAAAATAGATGAAATTTTAATGAATTCTTGTCAAAATATCAGTTGCATTAGAGCAAAAGAAATGGCACGGGCCTCAGTTACAATTAAACAGGCTTTACTTAAGCCTTTGGAGGGGGGCAGAGAGAGAGAGTGCTGTCCCCCTCTTCACCACAAGAAGGGCTGTGGAGATTTTAAGAGCTGAGAGCTGAGGCAAACATGGGGGGGGGGTGGACTTAGGCATCTGCATTTGCTAATTGGCCTCATCCAAAAGAAAAGCAAGTTTTTTCATCTCTTCCTGACAGGAGGTGATTTTACAAACTGGCATAACTTAGGCTCCTACCACAGAAGCTGGGAGATGGGGTACTATCTGTGATGGTTTTGTTTCTACTTCCCAGGTCTCTAGAAAGGCCTTTCTGCGATAGGAAACTGAAGAGGCTTTTTAACATGTTTAACATCTCAAAAGGGTAGAAATAAATTTACAGCTGGGAAGTTTATAAAGTACATGCTTTAAGAAAAGGAAGATCAGGAGCCTACAGACAGGAAGAACCTGCCTAAATGCAGTAAAACTTAGGGGAATCTTTAAGGCCCTTGATCAGACTGGTCAGACTGAGATTATATAAAGAAAACCTGGGGTGTTTGGCACTTCAGTGCCATATGATATTTCAGTACATTGGTGTTTTTTGGGGTCTCCTTCACAACCCCATCTGACCTGACCTTTTCCCCTCCTTCCTTACACACACACACACACACACACCGGTAAGTAGTTTCCTTATGAAGTCCTCCATTCCTCAAGGAGTCACTGTCTGCTTTCTGGGCAGATGCCAGCACCTTAAACTCTACACTCATAGCTTAGCTGAAATTTGCAGTAGATGAATGTGCCTTCCTTCTGTAGGTACTTACATGTGTACAGTGGACACTGGGTAATAGTATCTAACTCACAAGACAGACCCCTAGAAGTGGACAAACTACTACTTAGGCAGTTTGGAAAAAGAAGGCAATTTGCACTGAAGATAAGATGAGGCACCATAGTGAAAGTTCCCCCTCAAGTCAGCATACCACTTTCCTCAAACCACAGATCCAGATGTTTCTTCACCACCAATGGTGGCAACTAAACAACTTGGTGACAGACCAGCTGGTACATTGCCCCATCCTACATGGCAATAGACAAGAAGGGTGGGATGGAAAACAGAATGTAGAATGGCTCAAAAATTTAGACGTTTTTTCCTTTTGTATATTTTTTCTTCCTGTTACCACCATACCTACTATCTTCTCATGCAAACTCATTAAAACCTAAAAGGAACATTTTTATGAAAGTTCACCATAAGGATAAACATAAAAGAGGATATCAGAAAATTTTCGTTTATATTTAGACTTCTAAAAATTTCAGAAGTTAAATCATAAATTCACTTTCCTTACTGCTGAGACATCCTGATTTGTTACAGTCTGTGAACTGACCACTTTGTCTCTCCTATTATCATCTACTCCAGCATGTGAAATAACAAAATCAATACCCCTCTTCAAAGTAAGATTAAGAAATATTACTGATGCTACAGGAAGGAAGAGTGCTTTGGGAAATCTCCACTTGAGGACCTTGAATTTATATTTTGTCCCACTTTTATGCACTTCTCTTAAATATCATGAATTCTTATTTTAGGTTTTATAAATAATTGTTTTTAAATACTGCAGTAGAAACTTTTATTTCATAGATCAGAAGTGTTTTAGAAATTTTACAAAGTGTCCAAAGTGGCATTAGGGAAAACAACAGCCTTTAATGTGACTGGGTGATCCCAAATTGGCAAAGATCAAGGTCACTGACGTCTTCCTTACATTGGGCCTGTACACACAGGGCCGCCACTGAGGTTGACTGTTATTTGCCATCCTTTCTCTGTTGGTGGAAATTTTTATCTTGAAAGAAATTGTCAAACTCAATGAAAATAACTAAGAGATTTTTCCAGCATGAAAGTGCATTGTACTCTTAGTGCACATATAATTCTAGAAATTTCTTATACTACTAAGTCATAAGCACTGTACCACAGTAGCTATTAAGGTTTTTAGTTAAAACTTAAAAGCTGACTTTCACTTTAGTTGTGTGGTGGATTAAAAATTGGTGGTCAACCTAATACCAGCTAAACTGGGTCAGTGTGGTGCTGAGTGTAGATGGCCCACCTGAGGAACGTTGCCAACATAAAAAGGATGCCTGGAGCGGAAGAGTAGCATTGTGGCTTCTCCTAAGTGAGTGTTGTTTGTAGCTGTTGGTTCTCCTGGAGGAGCTTGTCAGGCTGCTCTTCCTGATGTGAACTCAGCTGTTATCATTGGAGGAGCTTGGGACCTTGTCACTGTAAATGGCTGTAATACACTTTGAGTGAGCTCTGGTCCTTATATTAAGTATTTCTTCCTGTTTCCAGAGATGTGTGCTGTTCAGTCTCCAAAAGAAGCTTGTCATGCTGGCTTCTGTTAGAGTTTTTTGGTGCAGTAAAGAAAAGAAAGTGAAAGCACCCATTTATTTGAGGACACAGAGGAGAGGAGCCCACAACCTGTGGGGGTTTGCCTTTCTCCTTCTGTCTGTATGCAGAGGAGCAGAGCATTATATGACCTCTGACTGGAAGTGGCGCATGGGGCAGGCATTGATGACATGCAAGGAACTGAGTGGAATTTTCTTTGCACCCAAAGGAGAAAGTAACAATTTGGGCTGAAGGAAGAAGGAAGGAATAGTTGTGGGAAAGCATTCCCATTTTGGCCTTCTCCCATGTTAGTTCATTGCCGTAACTGTACAATAATTTATACTGGGGCAAGAACCATTCAGCTTCCTGATATGAACTCAGCTGTTTTCATTGTTGAGGAGCTCAGGACCTCATTGTCACTGAGGATGGCTATGGTACTTTTTAGGGAAGCCCTGGTCCTATTTTGAGACCCACTTCTTGGCTCTACTACAGAATCCTCAACCTAGTGGCACAGATCCTTCACCCCATTGGCATAGACTTTCTACCTTCCACCACTGACTTTTGGGCCTTCCCAGCACAGATCCATGAAATAGACTTGTGTGAGTCATTGTTGTGGGCTCTAGGCCTCCAGCTGGACTCATGGAAGGCATTGTCGTGGGCTCTAGATTTTCAGCTGAACTCATGCAGGATGTGGCCACAGGATTCAGGGACTCACCTGGATTCTCTAGGTCTTTAGTGTGTGAACAGATTTCCAGTACTTTCATTGTATTTAACTCTTGGGTGACTATTACAAAATAATACTATAAATCATGTGTCCTGTAGTGTCTTGTTCTCCTTGCACATCCCTAGCTACAACAAGTTGTAAAACTAAATACACTGCCAAAGCAGTAAATGGCAGTGTAAGGTATGTTCCCTGGTCCCTCTCGTTTCTGGCTTATACTCATCCTCCTTTTTTTTCATTCTACTTCTAATTCTACTCTTAAGTATTCACCAGGAAAGGCAGGAGCTAATTCTAGGATACTGTGCAATAATGGAAACACCAGGAGTTTGAGTGTCAGGAAGAAATGATTTTGAATGCCAACCTTGCAATATACATGGTGTATAACCTGGACAAGTCATTTAACACCTCTTAACTGTCAGTTTCCCGTCCTATAAAATACAAGGAATTGTCTTGGGAGCTCTCAGTAGAAGGCCTGGGATGTAGTAATAAACCCACAGTAACTATTACCTCTTTTTCTTCCTAAAATAAGTATAGGGAGTGAGAGTGGAGGGAAAATATCTCTTGTTTACTTAACCAAGAGTTGAGACAAATGAAGTGAAATTCCTGACAGCTTAAGGAGGAAGAATGTCACTAAATATGAATCCAAAAATTCACTGATTGAGAAATAAAATATAACAGATCTGTTTGGAAAGTGACATCAATAATGAGGGAAAGATACCCAGGTTACAGGAGGTCAGAGAGAAAGAAGCAAAACATGTGAATAAATATTTATAAAACAATGGAGAAAAAAACTGAAAGAATTAAATACCAGCTTACCAAGGTACTAGCCAATTTTCAGTATAGAATCTTGCTCATGACAAATAAACTCATACCATTAAATTGCATTATTTTGTTGTGTTCAGTACTCAATAAAAACAAAAATCACAAATACAGTTTTCCAAGAAAAATTCAGAAGCTAATCTTAAATCAAGCTACACATTTTTTCCAGTGAAAATATTAGTATATTGCTTATAAATCTAACTTAATATTCTAGGATAAATGTTCCCATTGTTTTTCAAGGATAAACAAGGTGGTTTTTTTAAAGCAATGTGCAAAACGGAAACATGCAAAAAATAGTTTCTTAAATAGCTGTGTGTAGTTGCTAATGGGCTATGACAAGCTGTATTTCCAGTCTTCCATTTTCAATCCATATTTCTCAATAGCTTTGTGATGTTTTGCATTAGTTTCACAGATTTCCCCAAATGATTGTGCCGCAGTAATAGAATAAGGAGCATCTGCAGAAGACTGATTGGATCGCACTGTGTTTACTGAGAGCGAGGGATTGTCACATGCACTCTGATTGCAGAAATAAGGTTTGAGATTACTATTATTAAACAACCAACTGTTAAAATTACTACACAACATGTTAAAGGGAAATAAAGGATAAGCTGGTTTTCTTGCTTAAGCCAAATATTTTGAAATTCATCCACATTAAGCTCTCATTTTCCTCACCACAGTGCTTGATTTTGTGATAAGTGTGCGTACAGTATTCTTCCCCCAGGTACATTTACTTTAATTAAAATTTACTATTAAGAAGAATTAAAGCCTGCTTCTCATAATCCTTAGGAAACTTGGTATGGAAGTACACTATCTTAGTGATACTTCCCTGGAGGAGTTTGGACAAATTTACTCAGACAGGTTTAGAGACCAAATAGTCTCCAAAGGGGATGAAGAAGGTGGTTCTAGAGTTGACCATCCTTGAAACACCATGGGACCTTCAAGGCAGCAGCAGACAGTAAGACACCGGGGTCCTACTCTTTAGCCCATCCACCAGCTGACCTCAATCCTTGTGTTTTCTGTCTGTAATACTACAATTGTTTATTCTCCTTACTGCTTTACTCTGTAAATGAGAATTCACACTTAATGATGGCACATAGGGAGTCTACAGTCCCATCTGAGCTAATATCCTAGCCTGCCATTTCTTCTGTCTTCATACAGTGTTGGCAGAGAACTTAACAATGTGTTGAACACTAGGCTAGGGCCTGTGCATCAAGACAAGTAATCTCAAATCTTTGCTGTCAAGGAATTTATAATCTCATGAAAATGTGTCTAAATCCCTATTTCTCACTGACAGCTAGAGTTGAAGGAAAGGGAGCTGCAGATTTGGTAGTTATTCTTAGAGAAAAGAAAAATCAAAAAGCATGGTATATCATAGTAAAGACACCGTCCTGACTAGGTAATGCAAAAATACTCAGACAATATTTACACAGAGAGAGAGAGAGAGAGAGAGAGAGAGAGGAGCGACAGAGAGAGAGAGAGACAGAGAGAGAGAGAGAGACAGAGAGAGAGAGAGAGAGAGAGAACGCTTGAATTTTTTACCCAGTCTCCTGTGATGGACTATTTGATCTGCAATTGTCTATCTATTCCTGCTCTTGGAGGGCCACCCAGAAGTTCTAAAGCACTGAGTGGGAAGTACAAAAACACACCAGTTACTCTCCATGGTAAACTGGGAACTGCTTTTCCAGCCAGACCTCATGGGGGAGGTCATTAGCATAGCAAAGTGTTTTGCCACAGGTAATAGTGACTGTGATTATTCCTAATGTTTTTCAAGTGTAGCATAACTGAAGAAGCCAGTGTTGGTGTCAGACCACAGCAAAGAAGCTTTCATCATTATTTTATTCTTCATTTCTTACTGCAGAAGGGATCTTTTTAAATTTCTAAATCAATCATGAGAAAAGGAACTTAGCATATGAACACTAAAACAGGTACAGACAGGTTAAATTACTTGTGAAAAGGAGGTCCCTAAGTCTTCTGTTTGCACAACTTTATTTATCACTAAACAAATTTTAAGCTTTTTTTTCTTTAAAAAACATTTTCGTTTTACCTCCAAAGTCATTTTACCACTTCGATAACCTAAAGTATAATGCAAGGGAAGCTGTTTTATTTTGGAAAGCCCTTGCTTTTCTCATTTGTGCAATGTAACTAATGAACAGACTTTTATTACAGGTTGAGGGGAAGCTAGGTTTTGCTACAGTAACAAACAACGGTATGCTGTAGCTTTCTTTTTCATCCAATCCCTATTGGGCCTCTAGGGATGTAAACTACTCAGTAATTTCAACCCTACTGCCTCAACATAATTTCCTGCCCAGGTTCTGTGAGAGAATGCATAGAGGCTCTCACACTGGAAGTGAACGCTTTACTCTGAAAACATCAGTTTCCTTCCCTGCCAAGGTATACAACTAAGTAAGTCATAGCATCCAGCCACAGAAAGGCTAGGAAATTTAGCTTTTCATGGGCCCAGGGGAAAAAAAATAAGATAAAACAACAGATGTTAGCAAGCATTAATAACAGCTATATCTTCTAGAATTGTTGGGATTAATGAAATCGTACATGGAAATTATGCCTAAAAACAATAGACTGTAAATAAATGGAGGGCATCATGATGATAACCATGACAGTGAGTAGATGGAGCAATACATAGGAAAGCTAGGACTTACCTAATTTTTCAAATCTTTATATGGTTTATCACATGAAGAATGAACCCTACCATTATTACTCATGAGAGATTAGACTTCTGACTAAAGCTGTCTTGATTAATAAAGAATTAAAATCTTTTCCATCTAATTTCTCCAGGCTTTCACTCTTCTTGCATTAGAGATAATTCTATCATCCTGGGCTTAATATTTCACCAATGCAAACGTTTTTGAGTTCTGATTCCTATTGACTAACCCCAAATTCACAATTTTGTACTCTTCCCCATTTTAAGACCTTGTTGGCCAACTTGCTAATATTATTACTCATTAGAGTACTTCCCATGGGATCAAATCTTTCTCAAATCCTATTTGAAATTAAAACTAACAGTTTTCTACAAACTTATTTCATACCATTACGCAACTATTGAAGCAACTTTTTAAATGTCACCTAGGGAAGGTTGATGTGATTTAACACATTCTGGATAACTTTTAGGCAAAATTTCACTCTTGTGCACATAAAATTGGGGAGAAATTTAAAAATTAAACTCCAAAAAGGGATATTTCTCCCTATTTGATTCTTCATTCACAAAGAATTCGCAGTTATTATCAAGGCTCTGCATTTTTTGTTTTGTTTTTGGTTTTTTGTTTCTGTTTTTTAACTGAGTGGAAGCAGAGGAAACACGTAAACAAATTCCTTAGTCTATCTGGATACTTCTTTGAGGTTAGTTCCTGAGGGACAGTGTCTGCCATGCACTGCACACTTTGATATTGCAGATGTGACTCTCTTGTTTTCTACCCTGGGGCTGTGTATGTGAGCATGAATGAGTGATTGCTGACTTTTCATTTGTTTTCTCCCTTTATTTCATCACCACCTCATGTTTAGCAGTCTATTTCTCATTCATTAGTCCCAGAGGACAACCCTAGTAGTCCTTCTGTGACCTTCTGTAATCCTTCTGTGACCGAACAACAGAAGTCTCAGTCATCTGCCCTGAAACAGCATTCGCAGCTATTAAGATAGGATTTAACTAACATGGTTCTGTGATTTTCTGACCTGACTTTTCAGCTTCCCATCGTCGCTCCTCTTCCGCTTGAGATGCGTAAAGACCACAGCCAATGTGTCAGGTTAACTCAGATCATCTATGGGTTTCCCTCCTTTCATGACCTACCTCCCTCATTTCTCAAACATTCTAAGTCATCCATTAATTTCCCCATAGAACTACGCAGGCTCTTAGTACACTGACCGTTTTCCAAGAAAATGCCACCTTCCCTTCTACCCTGACCGTATTCTGTTTCTTTAATTTCTAAAGTCCAGTGACATTCATAAATAACAAACTTTCTATTTCTTTTTTGGAGTATATTGTTTTCCCAACCTGGGTCTGGAGCAATTCTCCAGTAACAGAAATGTGAATATGTAGCTCTGTGACTTTATCACAAAAACACAGATGTTTAGATCACTTGCTTCCTCCTTCTTCACTCTTCTACTTGTGCTCACTGACCCCGCAGTTAAGCAGATTGGTTGATGAAGCCACGTGCAGTGGCCTGAACCTCTTCTAGGAGCCTTGTGCCTGGTTCTTAGGTATCACAGCCAGCCCTCAGGTATGAAGCCTTACTTACTGCTCACCTCCCTCTCGGTCAGACTCGACTCTACACTAAGAAATGCATTCCCTACTTCCTCTCTGTGCTAAATTAACTCCAATAACATGATAACTCAAGATACTTTTGTATCTCCAGTGCTACAAAAGCTACAAAGTATTTCTGGACTTTGGCAAGCTTGATTTCCATTGTGTAAATCCTCACCATAATCTTTTTCAACAAAGGTGCAAGAGGACTCTAATGAATTATTTTTCATCAGTCAAAAGAGTGAAAGGCAAGAGCCCTTACTTCTTCTCCTTGTATGTCTCTAAATTGAAGGACTTCAGAGATTTTGCATCAGTCTTTCTTCTTCCTGTAGACTTGCAAAGCTATAAGTACTTATCATCTCTCTGAGAAATACGTCTCATGGGTTAGACTCTTCCTTAGTCAAGGGTATTCTCAGACAGTCACAGTATGTGGCAGCACTTGGCTCCCAGCAAGCATTCCATGACTTGACTATTTGCTCCAAGGCTTGCCCCCAGAATTTGGTGGAAGTTAAGCATTTGCAATCAACCCCATCACATCTGCCATGTACTTCTCTGTATCTCCACAGAAGATTCCCTTATTTTTAGTGATGATATAGGGATCTGGTTCTTTTTATTATGTGCCTCCAGCATCTTGAGTTCACTCTCTTTTAACCTTGCAGAAAATACAAAGTGAGATTGTGAAGGGAATTTAAATATACATTTTAAAATCCACACTTGTAATTGGTACATATCAGTCCCATTCCATTTCTTAGCACAGTGTTGCTCTCTCTGTACTTTCACCATCTCACTGGCCCCAGTGTGTTTCCTTGTGTGCCATTCTTAGAGATATCTAGGAGGCTTAGTCTTTTATAAGTATGCAAACTACTGCCAGTGGCAAGCTTGTGACTGAAGCTACCAATTAAGAACAAAAGGAGTGAAACAAGGGGTTTTTTTTTTTACTTCATTTCCTCTACCACTTTCTAATCTCAGATCTTTCTGAATTTTTTCCTCTCCACCTGATGCCACAGAAGCATCGCAAACTTACCTTGGGTTGGTGTATTTCATTCCAGGTACACACTAAAGAATGCCAGTTCTTGGGCTGATTATTGAAATACTGATAAAGCAACATTGGTTTAAATGACAATTTAGTGTCCTTTTTCGATTTCTGCAGCCGCATCATAGAACTCAGACATTCCACACCACAGGAACAAAGAAGGATGAGAGGTTGAAAGGAAGGAGCAGCAGGAAAGGATATTACTGGAACCTTAGACTGCTAGATAGTGTAAGACAAGACTGTTTGCAAAGGTGCAAAGCAGGAAAAAGCAGCCAGGGCAAGGTATGGGTATGGACCTCACTGCCAGCAGAGACAGCCGGGGTGCTTCTGCAGCCGGCCAGCCCCATGCTTCCAGGCAGTGCCCTCGGGCTCAGGTTTAAACTCTCGGGGAGGCTCTGACCTCAAGAGCAAAGGGATTAGGGGGCTAAGTGGAGGTGAACAACGGGTCACTGGATAAAACATATACAAATCTTCTGAATTGAAGGATAACCAGAAAATACAGGAGCTCTGTAACATTAAATAAACCTTCTAAAGTTCAGATGCCAATCAGGGCTTCAGTTTGTAAAAGCAGAAATCTCAACCACTAACTCTGCTGACAAATTGCTAGCATTTCCTGCCTTAGGTTAAGTCAGAATGTCACTGGAAACAATGTTATGTGCATTCTCACACACTAACTCACAAGAATGGCTATTGCAGTGCGTAAGAAAGCATAGGAAAGAAAGTCTGTCGAACTATTATCTAAGTTTCTTAATTAGTTAATTAAGAATTATTAATTACTCTGTCCACTCAATTTGGTTTACATAAATGTGAACTATTTAAAATTGTGACAGATCTTTCATCTCCTTATCATAATTCTCTCTGTGTGATATCAGAGATACTTACTCTAGCACTGATGTTACTGGATCCACTGGGGCCTCTTTGAAAACATGAATTGAGCAACTGCATGGATCAAAATTTCACTTCAATAAAAATGCTGAGACACAGGTATATTATTACCATGAGATCGGAATGGTACAATAAATGAAAGAAATCATTGCTTAGGAAACATGCGTTTTATATATGAATAGATATATGTTTTATATACAGCCATATCTGTAAACACAGAAAGAAGAAAAGATATACACACAAACACAAAGTGTCTATATGATTTTAGTAAGCCTTTTCTGAATGTTTTTACTGATCCATTTCGCTAGATAATATTTCTTATATGCACAATGTTACCTTGGGGAGGCTGTGTGACAGTGTAGAAGCAGAAAGGATCTGAGCTTTTTCTTTGTTTCTTACAGTTTTGCTTCAAGGTCTTAGAGCACCGGAGAGATTTGTGAAGGAAGTAAAGGAACTGGGATTGGGGTGCTGATTTCATAAAGAGAGTACAAGAAAGGGGTGTTTTATCCTCTGCAATAGAGATAAATAAGTTCCATGGGTCGTAGGGAAGGAAGCTGGGAAAAAGCCGAGGCAACAGAACTCCCTGCTGTGCCCTGACAGGGCACACAGGACTCTGCGCATCCTGAGAGCAGGTTCTGCTCCTTCAAATGCAACACAGAAGCTGGAGGGAGCCGTGGCTGCCAGTCCTGAAAGGCGCAGAGAGCCAGCTATGGCCTATGTCCCAAGTAGGCGGTGGCCCTCAACCTTCAGTGGTGTCTTTGCTCCCTTCCTCTGAATAAAAGAAAAGAAGACCCCTGAATGGTGTCCCCAGTCATTGTCCTAACGTGACCAAAGTTCCGGAACAGACGCAGGCTGAGGAAGGAGCAGCATTCGAAACTAGGAGAGCAGTGAATTGGATCCTTAGCAGGGCCCGAGAGTTGTCTTGGGAGGCTTACAGTTTGCACACCCAAATGAAGGCTGCCGTTTGCTTCCTTCCTCTGTGATACGCAGACTGTCAGGATCTCTTCTTAGAAATCTCTGAAAAATAGAAAAGGCAAAGAAGATGCAAACCTCAATGACCTGGTTATCATTCTAGGAGAATGGGGGAAGGGGGATTCCCGTGATTATTCTACAACCCCTCCCTACCAGATGCTTCCGGATTATTTCCCAGAAGAGCCTGCCACCTTCCACTTACAATAAAAACTTCGTCCTGAAAATTTCCTCCACTCTACATGATCTTAGGCAGTGAGTTTC
This sequence comes from Dolichotis patagonum, assembly GCA_004027295.1. NCBI lineage: Eukaryota > Metazoa > Chordata > Mammalia > Rodentia > Caviidae > Dolichotis > Dolichotis patagonum. Next base: position 6,914 of record PVJX010028358.1, on the reverse strand, counting down.
CAAGTAAGTACCATCTGTATCCAAAGCTTTGTCCTTGATGTATTTCTTACACTCAAGAAATTAAAACTACACGATATTCTGTAACCAAGACACGAGACATACATTTGACATGAGAAATACATTTTTAAATAACTAGGTAGATGTGCAAACACTGGCTACTTGAAAGCTTCACTGTGCTTCTTCTTTCTTTCGTTCTTTTTTTTATTTTAAAGAAGGTGTAAAAGTTTTTGTTGTTGTTTATCTCTTTCGCTTTTTTTTTGCTTTTTTTTTCTCGTATGTGTTCTTCCCCCCACAGTGTTTTGTATTCCCTTAATTGGTACCATCCCTGCCACAAACCTCACTGCATTTTGAATGTTATCAGCATCCACTGTGGTATTTAAGTGACACCAAAGAAGGAATTTCAAAGTTTGCAAAGTTAAAGGACAAGTAACTTGAGAAATTATTCAGAAAATCGAGAAACTTCCTTCAGCATAGTGTAGGCACATTCATTTTAACTCATTTAGTGATAAGTAGGAACTGTGGAGGTCAGAGTGAAAAGTTCAGAAATACATTTGGTGAATGTTGCAGAGCTGAGTCAGAATGTAGGAAATATAAATTATTCAAAGAGAAAATGACAAAGAATGAAGATTCATATAAATTTTCCATTTATGAAATAAATTATGTGCTGGACAGAATATAAAATCGAAATCATTTCTGAAGTCAGTTGAGTGAAACTCAAAACAATCAAAAAATCATATATATCTCAGCACTTGGGAAGCTGTCTTATGAGTCTGAGACCAGCCTGGGCTACAAAATGAGCTCAAAGCCAGCCTGAGCTGCATAACGAGACCCTGTCTCAAAATAATAATAATATAATAATAATAAAGAAATCGTACACATATTTATTCAACTTTCCAAAACAAATATAACTACCATGTACCACAAATATTCACATTAAATTAGTTTTTGAAATTTAAATGGTAAGTTTTACTATTTTTCCCATCCTTGACGCATGAATTAACATATCTAATCTCACTAGCTCATGTAAAATAACAGTGAATCAGTACACTATAGCGAACAGCATGTAATTAACAGATCTTTAGCATTCTCTTATGAAAGCTTTTTGGTTGGTTTCCACTAAGCATTTTTAGCGTGTACATGTTAATGTGGCAATAAGGGATAAATCTGAAATGTTTTTATAGTTAGTGTCACTGGGAGCATCTGAGCATGATGGGATGGTTCTGTCAGCTTAGGGTTAGGGTTAGGGCCTTGAGTGTGATCTGACTTGGAAATGGGCTATATAAAGATGTAATTAATGATGACAAGATCATACTGGATTCTTAAGGGCAAAGCTATATGTACCTCGGGTATCCAGGGCAAGGCCACTGCTTCTCGTGAGTTTGCCAGAGCCCATGAGAAGTGTGCACAACTCAGGGAGCCGAGGCACATAGTGACATGATCTTCACTTGAAGTAGTGTAGACAGTTTCTCCTCTTGTTCCGCATAAAACCACCAAGGCATGCTGTTCTGCTGTAGGTTAGATATTCATCCTGCCACAGATTCTACCCTCCCCTTAAACTCTCCATGAACTTATTCATACACTGATTGTATAAATAAACAGATGCAGGTGCTGGGCAGTTTCTCACATCAGGAGAAGAAGCTCCCCCTGACCTCAGCTTTTACATATCAATTCCTGTCTTCTTCATCCCTCACTGTCCTCTCTCTGGAGTTTCAAGAGCTGAGCTGGACACAGCACTGGATTAGAGTGGAACCTACTCCAATGAATCATGTGCTTCCAAAGAGGGAAACTTGGACACAGGTTCTATATAGAGAAAAAACAATACAAAGAGAGATGTGGAAAACTGCATAGGACAATGATACAGGAGATTGTAGTGATGTATCTATAAATCAAAGAATAACAAAATTTGCCAGCAACCACCAAAAGCTAATACTTTTACAAAGATTTTTCCTTAAGGCTTTCAGAACATGACTGCAAAAATCTTGAGTTCAGACATGCCTCCAGAGGTAGGAGACATATTTCAATTGTTCTAAGTGAACCAGTTTGTGATACTTGGATACAGAAGGGCTAGGAAACTGACCCTCATGTTAGCTCACCAATCTGCGTACTGTTACATTTCCAGTAGCAGGGTATCTTGTTGTACAGTCCCTTCACCACCAGTGCTCAGTTTCATTTCATTTTGAAAATACCTATCAATCCCTTCTTCTACACTGAAGCAATCATAAGAAGAAATTATCAGACACAAATCTACGTGACAAACAAATTGGAATGGAGATAAAGAGCACTTGGAACAGCAGACGTCCTGTTATCCACAACACCTGCAAAAACATCCAGCGTTTTGCTTTTGAGGAGCAAGTACCCATTCTAACAGTCTGGAGTTTTCAGAGGTGTTTGTAAAGGAATCCTCTATGACTCTCTGGTAAGGACGTTCTCTGCTCCCTCCATAAGCTAAATGAGAACACAAATTCGCTTTATCTCAAACAAAACTCTCAGGACACTCTCACTGCAGACTCTCAGGGAGCATTCATCCACTGAGCTCCCATTCAGAAAATACTGAACGTAGGGGGCAGGTGCCTGATGTGATGGAACAGCAAGCCATGAATGGTACATAAGTGCACAGTCTCTCAAGTGCTGGTTGAAAAAAATGTACTATATCCCAAGAGAAATGCACAAGCCGTGACTGCACAGAAGGATATTTGTTAGGTTAAAAAAAAAAGAAGAACATTTATATCTGATGTCAGACATAAAGGAAAAAATCAACTCATTCCAAGACTTGATGAGTCATTTCAATTTGGTTTTTTTAGTCACTTGTGAAGAAGACAAGTTTGGCTGAATTCTGCTGATGACTAGTCAGAAGATAGGGTGACACTTAACTCTCCTTGACCTAAATGCTTCTAGTTGTTCTGCGAAGTCGTCCAAGGGAAAACAAGGAAGCAGGGGAGCATCTCACCATTTAGGTTCTCACAGATCAGCCTTCTCATGAGTCTGCCACACTCTACAGAGCTGCACGTAGTGGAGAGATCCAGTTTTGTATGCGCTTCATTAAGTGAAATGCCACGCTTGAATGGCTTTGCAGGGGTGTTTAGCAGTCATATAGAGCAAACACCGGTTTGCTTTGTAACTAATTACTTTATCTGTTACACAAGATTTCCTGTAAAGCCGAATAATCTTATCATGACCCACTACTCCCTCTACCAAATATTGTTTAAGCTAAAACCTAAAATTTCTTAAAGTAGAAAGACAGCTCTCTTGGAAGAATAATATTAAGTATTTCTTTGAAAAAAAAAAATGTGTCCCATGTCAAAGTAATACTAATTCAGTCACAAAACGTAGCGCTCTCTTGATTATCTTACTGCATAGAATAAGATGGGATATCTTACAGGTTTGCTGAACTTTGAACTTATTTGTAAGCTAAAATGTCATGTGTATGTTAACAAGGAACCAGAGGATTTATTTCATGCTGACTGGCAGACTGTTGTGTAGAACATCAGGAAAGTACTATGGAAAGGAAAACTAACAACTCGGAAAGGCATAGATGTTACAAAATCAATATTACAAAACTGACTACAATTAGAATTGAGGATCCCAAGATCCCAAGACAAGGAACTGCCTTACAGTGCTGACTCCTGTGAGTGTGAGCCAGTTCTCCTGACTCTTAGGGCAGAATTCTTCCCATTCCATTGCAAAGCCTCTTCAAAATCCTGCTACCTTCAAAGGAAAGATAAATCGAATGAGTTCAGTTGAGAAGCTAGCTGCTGTTCTGAGAGACTGTTTTAAAGCTTAGGACCAACACTATACCAGCTGGGGCTTCTGCATCTCCATACCTACACCTGCCTCCACAGCCTCCTGCTTCTTACCTCTGAAGCCTGAACCCAGCTCTCAGCAGATTTTACATGAAGGTCCGATTCTCCTGTGTGGCCATGAGCTTCAGGGAGTGCATCTCATTCCGTTTTGCATCCATCACACCTCACCCAATGTGTGACATAAAGTCAGGGCTTGATAAATGTTTTTTTGCAATAAATGTTTAAAATCCCATGCTCAGAGAGTACACAGACATGAATTATAATCATATTTAAGGGGCAGATATCATAAAAATAACAAAAAATGAAAGTAATGTTTAATACTTATTAAAAATATCTAAAATATAATTATTAGGATTCTTTATTCCTCTTCTTAGGACCTTTTCATGTCTTAAAGATAAAAGTAAATGATTAGCAATTAAAAAGAGAAGATGAAGAATGAAAGCAAGAGACTAGATGTCTTCTCTTGGACTGTACTGATTTGAATAACAGCCCTTTATTTTCTTTTTACCCAAACACCATTTGTCTTCTAGTCATCAGATGACAGTTTCTCTCTCAAGTTTCAAGTCTCTTCCTCTTCCCTTACATGGTAAGAAGCATCCTTACATCATCATCAGTGATCCTCGTTACTTGCTTGGTTCCTTTGTTATTAGACAGTGAGGTGCCTGGTGGTCTCTTCCAGGCTCTTGTTCAGATCAAATAATTGGAGCAGAAACCAATGACCATGAAAGTTGAACATTTATTTAAGGAAAAAAAAGAAGAAAAGAAAAAGGAAATGAAAAAGGAATGAAAAAAAGAAACACACAAGAAGAAAGTGTGCTCTGAAGAAAAAAGATACACTCTACACACAGGATCAGCCACTTCAAGGAAAAGTGAGCAGGGGGCACAAGGTCAATGGCCACCATTTTTGTTTCTTTTGACATCAGATCTGGGCTATCCCACACAGGGCTTTGAAGCTGCTCTAGGTGTGTATCCCAGCACTGATTTAATCAGTCTTTGTGTTTAACTAATGACACTGATTGTCCAGCCACCTTGTTATCCACTAATCTTTTACCTCACCTTGACAATTGAGGTGAATGGCATATACAAATACAATTTTTTCTCAAAATACTATGGTAATCTAAGCCTGGCTATATGCAGCTAAGAGAACATCAGTGCTGCTGAGGTCCAGGTTTCACGTCAAACAAACATTCGTCTACATGGAAAGACAGCAGTCCCTTAAGACTCCCAGGTGACTCATTTTCACTATTTGTAGTGTTCAGTAAAATTCACAATTTTTTTTTTTGCCTTTTTGAGACAGGGTCTCGCTATTCAGTTCAGGCTGGACTTGGACTCGCTTTGTAGCCCAGGCTGGTGTTGAACTTGCAGCGATCCTCCTGTCTCAGCTTCCCAAGTGCTGGGATTACAGGAGTGAACCACCATGCCCAGCAACACAATTTATGCTCTTTTCTCAGTTGTGGATGAAAAACATTTGTTTTCACCCCCTGGATCTGATCAACCATCATATAATTAAAATTTTTGAGAAATTATGTTAAAGTGACTAATCTAAGAATTAAGTCCATGCATAGAGTTTGGTCATACTTTATTGTCTAAATTTGTGTATTACTTATGACTAAGGCACCAATCCATTTCAAATTTTCTGCTTCTTCCTAAAGATAAAGGGCCAAGAATTTCATATAAAAGTTGTATTTAATCAACATTACTTTGAAAAGAATTATTCCCATTGTTGTTATATTCTGCATTACATTCATAATTTTTATAACAAAATTCACTTTCAAGTCTTAGTTTACTGCAGTGTACTGTAGTATCTCTGAATACTGCTATGATTATAAGCAACTTACAAAAACAGAAATACAACTTTAAAGTGAAAGGTGTTATAGAAAAAAGCCTTGAATTAATTGATCTGTTTGCAAATTTTGAATTTGTTATATTATGTTTAATGAAGAATTTTGGCCAAAGGACTTTACCCCTATACATTTATTAAATAGAATATAGTAGATCTTTAATTTTTTAATGGTTAGTTGTTGACTAACGACTTCTTGCAGTTCGCTGTCTTGTTTCTTGGCTCATTAGTTAACTTAACTGCATGCAAAGAGCATGCAAAGAGCAGGCACAATCACACAGGCGACTACTCCCACTAGCCAGCCTTCTAGTTCCTCATCTACACTTATAACAGTCAGTTGTGGGAATGGTTTCAGGGCATTGGTTAGAATGGTATGTGACATCCTCTTGATTAACAATAAAGGTAAGTTTAATATTTCATTGAATCATAAAACAAAATGGAGTTTTAAAAGATTTAATAAAATATTTTATACCTACATATTTTTCATCATATTCTATATGTAGCATTGAAATAATATTGCACATAATAGAGTGCTTCAATGTTCACATTTCTTTTAATCTCAAAGCTCCCTCTTCTGACTATGTGAAGGAATTATTTGTATTTTTGCTTTTCACATAGATTTGCATAATTTTCCTATATTTTAAATATCTTTTTGATATATTGCCTATTAAAAGCTCTCAGGAACAAGAAAAACTGGTGTTATATAAAATACAGCTTGTGTTCAATCACTGATCTGAAAATGTAACAATTATAAGTTTTTCTTCAAAGTTATTATCAGTAGTATCTCTGAGGAAACCAAAATCCATTGTCTTAAAAGTAATTATAAGCTTGTTTTTGCTGCAAATATTGTGCTATTGAATCGCCAATGATAGGGAAGACTCTCAGTTTTACAAAATAATTTTTGTTATATAATAAAGTAACCTCATGAAGAAGTTTGAAAAGATACAAAAGTATTTAATTCACAGCACGCCTATTAGAACTTTGAAAGTACACCTTTCACGACTGTCTACTATTCTATATATCCATACACCATAGTTTTTTTTTTATAATTTTATTTAAAGAGGAAAAAGCAAAACAAAATAAAACAGAATAAAGGGTAGTGACAATACAGTATTCCAAGGAAAAAAGGAAAAGTACAACAATAAAACCTAAGAAATTATTACTTGACTAATTACATACTGACTTCTTGGAAATAGTTGTTCAAATTACAAAGTTAAAACATGTAAAGTAGACATTCAAACAGTGAGACTGTTAACAGTTCTGCTCCACGATCT
>PVJX010028357.1:0-24047 GCA_004027295.1 Dolichotis patagonum | reverse complement strand
CAATTTGACTTACCTTGTAGCTGACAGCTATCAATAGCATGCCTTATGGGAGAGGGGTTCCCAGGGAGAACCACGACTACTACCCAAAATAAATTCTTTGTCTTCTTGCTTATCTTTTAAACAAGACATGTACAAATTCTCTATGATGAATGTGACTATTATGTGTTGCAAACATAAATAAAGAAAGAAATATTTTTGAAAAGAATTATAAAAGGTTTAAAAATGCAACTAGTCCTATAAAAAGTTAAATATTTACTCTGAGAAAAGAAAGCAATTCATTACTAAAATATCCTACAGACTTCAAAGGCTTCATCTAAAGCTGTGAATGGTGGCACACATCTAAAAGTCCAGCATTTGGGAGGCTGAGACAAGGGGATTATATGTTGGAGGCCAGCCTGGAGTACACTGTGAGTTCTAGGCCTTGTCTCAGGAAAAAAAAGGAAAAAGCTTTCACCCATACCTGAGACCAGAACATTGTAGATAGGCCCATGTTTTATAATCTAGATCCATTTTATAAAGAAGAAAATAACTTGAACACACACTAAATTCATCTCATATGAAACAGAACTTTCTGCTTTTTAGTTATCTGATATATATGCTCTGCCAAAAGAAACAATAAATCTGTGTGGTATGAAAGAAGTTGTAAAGTTAATTTTTTAATGCTAGATCATGCATTTAATGTAGATTTGGCGGATGACTCTAAAGATGAAATGGTCTATTTTCCTTTTTCAAAAAGTTACTTTTTTCAGTTTTGCTTCAGATATTAATGAAAAACCTCTTTTCCTCCTTTTAATGAATAACCTCTTTTTTTTACCCATATTCAAATTTGATTTAGATCAAAAATTTTTATTGAATACCAGCCCAGACTTCAATGTTATGAGTGACCCCCCAAAATAAGTAACATGAGGAATCTATTTTACTGGGAGAGACTCATATAATGATTTCAGAAAAGTGAAATTCCAAATAGCCATGAAAAATAAATGATCCGGGCTATCAATGAAAGAAATAAATTATCTGGAGTTACAAACAAATTGCCCTATCTTTTTATTTGTGTATTATAATACTGATTTATCTTCAGATAAACCGCTAGGAATAAGTATGTAAGCTCCTTTTCAGAAGTTGTTTCCTTCTTATTCCCATTCTTGTAACTCTGCCTATACCTTGGTTATTGTATGTATCTCACTGTACTGTAACTATTTGTTAAACATGTTAAATTATTTTTCCATGTCTCCCAACAGACACTGGATTCTGCCAGAACGAGGCTGTTTTTCTCCCCCATGCTCATCTTTGTGTTTTAGGTGGGGGAGCAGAATCTTTTCCTTTTTTTATCGCCATGTGTTTACAACATGTGAAGTTTACATTCATTTTAGGGAAGAGGTGCATGTACCTAACCCTTCTTGATTCTTTTTTATTCTCTTTCTCCTCCCCACTCACCTTCCTGCCTCTGTCTCTAGATCCCCTTTCCCAATTTTCATTATTATTTTATTATGTTTATGATTATTATTTTTCATTCATGTTTACAACTTTACTCTTTACATTCATTGTTGGTATTTGGTCCATATACTCTTTTCTTCACCCATTGCTAGGGTCATGACTGAGCCTCCCATCCTGTAATGAAAACACATAGACAAAAAGCATAAAAACATACTTAATAAAAGTGTGTGTGTGTGTGTGTGTGTGTGTGTGTGTGTGTGTGTGTGTGTGTTTCAGTGCTGGGGACAGAAGCCAGGGCTTCCTTCATGTTAGGCAGATGCTCTACCACTGAGTTACACCTGTTGGTCCTTAAGGTAAATTTTACGTAACATGGGAACCTTCAAAAATGAGGACCCAAAGAAAAAGGTCAATCCTTACATTTTTGTGCTTCAATTGGATGAAAAGTGGACAGTCATGGAGAAGCTGATTGGACAAAGGAGATCTGATCTAGTGGTAGTAAACTGGGGGAAATTTAGCAAGGCCTTGGGTTTGAATTATTTTTGGCATCTTAGTCTCTTCATTTCTTTCCACCAGATATAGGGAATGAAAGTCTTATGGCCCAGCTTAGAGGAAGGTTATAGAATTCTTTCATGGCTGCTTTAGAAGAGAATGGCAGGAAGAGGACCCAGTGAACCCTGCTTCTCAAATGCCAGGGTTGCATTTCCTGTACCCCATGAGTGTCCATAGTATGTAGTATCATTCTTAGTCCAAAGGAAGGGATCATTGTGTTTTTATGGAACATATTTTTCAAATGTTTCATATAGCTCCTAAGTTCCTATCTATGAATTAAAATTTAAATCATATTCAGCTCTTTCTTACTACAAGAACAGAGTCAGAATGCAAAGCTCTTTCTGCCACATCTTAAACCTGGATTAGGCTTTTGAATAAAAATTTGTTGCTTTATGTGTGTTGCATAGAATTATTGTAAGTGAAAATAGAATTTCCCCTGACAATATATTCATATATTCAAAGCAGAACATCTATCCTCCGCCCATTTTATGTTTTCCTTGTAGTTATTTTTTCCCTCTCGTCTCTTTTTCAGTATCCCATATGTATAATAATAGAAATCTTTTCTTATTCTCCTTCATAAGGCTGTCTTAAACTTCACTGCCTTTAGGAATACTTTTATATTCAGAGGCACCAATGCTAAGTAATTTCAACAGGATGAACTTCTTTAATCCTATTTTATGTCTAAAAGGCATGCTCAACACTATCTTTGCCTATCTCTGGAGAATCTAATTTCCTAAGGTTATCTGCCTGAGACTGAGTAGAGATTTTTCAAACTGAGAGTTCAAAGTATCAAATTTAAACAAAGCCCAAACAATCCAGCCTGAGACTGATTTGTGTGGCCAGATTCAGCAACAAGATCTTCCAGTGACTGTTGGTAGAATAACTATGATTATGGCTTAACAAAGTGAGTCTCTCTCCTCTGACCCTAAGAATCTGGGGGTTGTTTTAAAAACTCTAACAGCACTCAGAATAAAAGCAATGAGAGTGCCAATATTCCTGTAAATAGTAGGGAGCAAAACAGTAAGGCACAATTTGAGGAGAAATTCAGTTAAGATTCACAATTCTGTTCCAGAAATACAGTAGGCAAGCATTTGTTGGAATCCTACTGAGCACGGCTGATGGAGAAACTTGGGCCCATCAACTGCCCACTTACCTGAACAGTGTGGCAAGGTCAAGCTATTCTATTGCCCACAAAACAGGGACATGAAGAAATATCTGTGCTCATTTTTGTAAGTGTATTGAAATTTAGATAGATAGATAGATAGATAGATAGATAGATGATAGATAGATAGATAGAGATACAGAAATGAATTGTGATCAGAAAATACAGTGAAGGTTTAAATTTTAAAAACATGTTATCATATGAAACACATTGGCATTAATCACCCTCAGAATATTCCCACTTTCTATGAACAAACATATCTTATTGTTCTTCCCACTTTCTAAAGACATTCTAAAATGTCATGAGAGTTTTCACAGTTTGATCAAAAATATGGTGAATGGTGCTATTGAATGCAATCCAACAGAAAGGCAGGCTTGTAAAAATGTTAGTGTATCCTCATCCATTTTGATCACCAAGTCTAGTACCATGCAACTTCTGGCTCACCCACAAAGTCAAAATTATCATTAAAGGTAAATGTTTTGAATCAGCTCATGACTTCAAGGCAACCACAACAGCAGAACTAAAGATACTCATGAAAGATGACTCCTAGAACAGCTTCCAAAATGGCAAGAGTGACCAAGTAAGTGTGTTTGAATTGAGGGGGAGTATTTTGAAGGCAATTGATAATGCTGTATCTTTTGCTCTAATAACTTTTAAAAATTAACCACTCACTATATTTTCTAAACATATTATGTATGGGAAGTGAGACATCCTGTGTTGAAGATGTAATGAAGTTTCTAGCTAAAAATTTATTCTAAAATAAATAAGTAAGCAAAATACTGTATTCCTTACAAGCACTCTACTACCTCTCAGATTTAAAAATTGGTTTTGGGGAAATTAGACTTTTGTCTCATGTTCTTAGGAAGCATACCTGTGTGTCTGGCATAGTTTAAAGGCCTGCAAACATTTTATCTGCCTTGGTCTTAGAATTGTTAATCAGTTGTCACTTAAATCTGCTTATACTGAAAACTTTCAATGCTATAGTGAGTTGATGAAGATATCTAGTTCTGGGTCATGTGAAAAGTCAGAACTGATGCTCTCTGCCTTCAGAATAATCATGACACATGCGCACTAGACAGGACTCATGTGCCACAAGAAGGCAGGTTTTATTCCTGAAAGCTCGAGGTGAGGGTGTAGATGAAATAAATGTGAATCCATCAATATAAACTTACTCCAGCCCTTATCCAACCTTTTACTTATAAAGTATAAACAAAATAGAAGAAAAATAAAGTTCATGTAAAATAAATATATAATAAAAAGATTGGGAACATAATCATGTAACAGAAAATTCCCCCCAGCCCACCCCAAACCCTGCTCTACCAGTGTACTTCAGTTTGTTAGCTTCCCAGGTAATAGTTGCTGTCCACTTCTGGTTACTCTTGTCCTTAGGAATGGCTGGTCACTATGCCACATAGCCGGTCACTATGATGTACACTGTATAAAGCAATCCCCAATCCACAAGCCATTCTGCCTCTCTACTTCCTGCCTGCTTATCTCATATAAACCCTAGACCACCAGAGATCCTGATATTTTGGGAATGATCCCAATTACTGCCCATCGACATACAACAAATTTGCCTCCAAATCCTGGGTGTATTTCAGCGTTTCAGCTTGCAGTTACAATCATAAGACTACAATTGTTTTCAGAAAATGTTTCTATAATGCTTTGATTTCCGAACATATAGCTCTTTTTCTTCAGAAGTTTGAATTATCTCTATATTTAGAGATATAAGGAAATGCGTTATTGCTCCCATCCTAGATATCTGAAACTCATTTGCTATTTGCCTTGGAAAGAGGCTTGCTTTACCTGTGCACAGCCCCGAATCTTCCTGTCTTTTTTTGCTGAAAATGCCTGGGTGGAAAGGACTCTGCTGCCCTCTGCTGTCGCTAAAAGCAAAGAACACAGACAAAACTGCCCCTGTGAATGAGAGTGGATGGGAATTTCTGTCAGGTTGAGCAGTCACCAGCCCTGCCTAGAAGAGAGCATGTTTTATATAGGCCTTATCCACAAGCTAACCAGATGATGTGGTTTAAGTGTAGAAAGAGCTAAGGCAGGTTTTTAAATGCTAGAAAATGAAACAGGACACTTGTTTTTACATCTCAATTTTCTGATTTTCAATAATGCAAGGTAGATGTGAGCTTACATCAAGTGCTTAAAATAATGCCTGGGTATCTACTAAATGACAGCTCTTTGAAGCATCTCATCAACTACCATAAAATCTTCTCAACCCTGTTCATCGACCCAGCTTCTACTTGGTGATTGTCTTGTGCAACCATTGATAAGAACTTTGCATTTGGGTGGGAGCTATATATAACTCTTGCTTCTGGTCTTGGGCTTTGTTTTGTTGTGTATTGTTTGTTTCTTTGTTTATTGAAACAAAATTTCTCTATGTAGTTCAGGCTGGTCTTGAACTCACTATGTAGCCCAGGCTGGTGATCCTCCTGCCTCAGCTTCCCTAGTACTAAGATTACAGGCATGTGCAACCATGCCTGGTTCTAGTTTTGGGCCTTTTATAAGCCACAGTGGAGAAAACTTTTTTGGGGGTGGTACTTGGAATTGAACCCAGGGTCTTGGCACTGAGATACATCCCTATCTCTTACTTTTCATCACTAAATTGCCTGGGCTGAGCTTGAGCTTGTGACCCACAAGAACAAGCCCCCAGACTGCTGTGATTACAGATGTGTGCCACCATGCCCACGTACGGCATGGAATACTCTTAAAGACCCACTTGACACTAACAGTTGGTCATACCAAAATTGCAAAGGACTTAATTCAATAGACCATCTTGGACCTAGAGAAAAGGAGGTAAAAAGATGAAGGTTTATGAATGCTTCTCCCTTTTCCCTGAAGTTGGCTATTCTGAAATGTTTTATGAGATTTGCAGAAGGTCTTGTGATATTAATAATAAGTTGCCTGTAAAGGAGGTTAACACCTTGCATAAACTTCCCCTCCTTCCTCTTTCCCACCTGCTCTCCTGCAGTTCTGTTCTGTGTTTGCCTTCCCAAACAACACAGAATCAAGGCTCAGCCTATGCTTATAAGGGATCCAGGATAAGACCCAATTATTTCTTGTATTTTAGTTGTGTCTTTGCAAAATGCTTATATAGTCATTCATATGATACGTTCATTTCCAGGATGGCCTTGTCTCTTTATTTGTCCTAATGACCTTGAACCTCTTTCTTTAGCATCTTGAATCTCCTTTCATTGGTCCTTTCCCCAGTGGTCTGAAAACATCCTCAGACTCTCTGTATCTTACACAGTTCTTCCCCCGGAAGTCACTGCCCAGTTTCTTGAAAGAGGAGTCTGCACTTATTGCCCTCACTTACTCTGCTGTCATTCATTCCCCCACCCACTCCAGTCCTTTCCTTCCACTGCTCTGAAGCTGTTCTTGCCATTCACCTGTTAAATGACAACTCAGGTTACTATTTTAAAAAGTAGAGCTGTTAAACTGGGGTAGGATGGATTAGCTAATAAAATATAATCTGGTCTACAGTGAGTGGTATGAGTTCCTAGGATAAATACGATACTATTAACCTGTAATGAGTACTTATGACATTCGAGGAATGTTATTAACTACTTTGACATGCATCCATTCCTATTTAATACTCAAAAAAACTCATGAGTTAGAAATTATCATTTTTCAGTTGAGAATATAGATTTAAGGAGGTTGACTCACCTGAAAAACACAGAGCTGGCTAGTAAAAGGCAGGACTTAAATCCAGGTCTGATTTCCTAGCTGCTGAGCTCTCTCCTGGATAGCTAAAACTGACTCTCTGGGCCTGACCCAGCAGTGACACTGTGCTTGGCAGTGTTGTGAGGTAGATTTACCTTCACTGATTTAAAACGTGGTTAAAAGAATCCCATTATATAGTACTAGAAATTAAGTTAGAGCCTAGGGGCCAAGTGCAGTGGTACATGCCTGTATTAATGTATTCATGGCACTTGGTAGGCTGAGGCAGGAGGATTGCCATGAGTTCAAGGCCAGTCTGAACCACATAATGAGATCCTGTCTATAAGTAAGTAAGCAAGTAAGTAAATTAATAAATAACAGCCTAGGATTCAGGAGATTCGAAGAAAGTGATTTCTAGTAGGTAAAGGAATTCATTTTGGAGAAATGAAAATACTCTAAAATTGATTATGGTGCGGGAGGTACAACACTATGAATGTAATGAAAACCACTGAATTCTATACTTTGAATGGGTGAATTGTATAGTATGAGAATTATATCTTAATTAAGCTGCTCTTGGAGTAGAAGGAACACGTGTGTAGGAAGCCACCACTGTTCATCAAATTCACAGCCAATAGTTGTTCAGAAGGTGGTGCTTGCTTTTCACTTGCTTGTACTTGTGGGGTGCAGGACTCAGGGTTCCAAGAGTATTTCCTTTCTGATTAGTGCTGCTGAGAGACTCAGGTTGGACTGCGGCCCTTTAGCTAGAAAACCTACAGGCAGCTCAGGATAGAGTCTGACTTCTGCCCCTTCAAAAGAAAAAGAAAAAGATAATCATCTACCCTGAAAGCAGCACTGGATCATTTGAATGCCAGCCAGAATGTCATTAGTGGCCTTAATTAGGGGACCACATCCGGGTCTCTCTGAGGTTTCAGTCTCCATACTGCCTCCTGATACAAGCTTATTGTTCTACCTTACAAAAAGCAAAGAGAAAAACAAGGGCCTGTTGCTTTCATGTCCCTGCCAGTGCGTTGTGCTCCTGCGGTGGATGCTGGCTGTTGTAAAGGCACACAATGTGTGTACCTGGGGTGGTAGAGGTCCCAGCTTTTGAAAAGTAGGGACTCAGTGAACCCCAGCTCACAGGGGAAGGGCATCAAGTGAAAGAAGGATGACCAGTTTAGTCAGACCATTAACTATCTGCTTCCACTGCCCCTATTCCTTCAGTGCTTTGATTAATTTCTCCTTAAACATTCTGGGCTAAATCACCTATTTTCTACCTGTGACCTTGTTAACTAATGATTGCTTGGGGATACTTCCCTGTCTAGACAATTCCCACCCCTAACAATTTCCTATCCATCCACAAAACTAGAGCTCATATATACAACAGCGTAGACAGGCTCCTATCAATCTTGTGTGAAGGTACTTGACTTTTTCTCAGAACTCTGGCCCCACTCTACCAGCTCCCCAAAGAACCTTCCAGAACTATGGGTTGTTTTCTCCCTTTTGATCTCCTCCAAAGTAGGAAAGAAGGCCCTGTAAATCTATGTGCCAAAGAAGTAGGGGAAGAAATAAAAGAAAGACTTAGAGAAAAACTGGATACTCTGGTGGGAATTTGAAAGTGGGGTGTGTTACAGATCAATGAGATGAGAAAGGAGACCGAGCACCTGCTCCCCTTGTTCCTGAGCTTTGACAAGTACACGCAGAGGATTTAAGCTCTGCCCAGTCCCTTTGGCCATGTGCCTTCTGTGTCTTTGCCTGACATCTGCCCGTGCTGGACTGACCACATGAGCCGAGCACATGCTTGCACCCACTAAGAGAACCCTCCGATGATTTTAAAGAGTGATTAATGGTGAGTTGAGACAGCAAGCAGAATATTCTAAGAATGCTCTGAAGAATAGCTATGAGTTAAACAAAAGAGTAACTCCAAAGAGCTGCTCCTTTATCCAAAGGGCAGCGCACTTTTTGTTGGTACACAAGAACCTGACTTTCCAAATAAGAAAAATGAGACAAGATCAGTAACTGTTTTATAAAGTGTGCACTAAACTGGTGAAATTGGAAATGAGATACATAGATAAGCATGTTCTGGAGAAGTTTCTGACTCCTCGTTAGAGGTGGATTCTAAGGGTTCTTTGTTCTAGTTTTCTGTAAGGAAAACAAGAAAGAACTCATAACTTGAAGAGAGAGAGGTAGCCTGAGCACAAAGCCTTGACACGCTTCTTAGCTGGGCCACTGTAATGGGTACAAAAGTAGAGCTTCACCTGACGCCCGTAACATTATTACTCTATTTAATTACTATATTATTTACTATCTATATTTGTTCTATATTTTTAAAAAGGGAAGAAAATACGGCATCTACTGAATGTTTCTGTGTAAGGAGCTTTAATAATCCTCACTTTATAGACAAGCAAGTTGGGGTAGGGTCAGAGTTCAAAACCTATCTGTTTTCAAAGTCTTTTCAAGTCTTCCAGTGGTCACTGTGAGACAGGATAGAAGCTATGAGACTATATAGAAAGGAGACCAGGAGGTCCCAGCTTTTGAAAAGTAGGGACTCAGTGAACCCCAGCTCACAGGGGAAGGGCATCAAGTGAAAGAAGGATGACCAGTTTAGTCAGACCATTAACTATCTGCTTCCACTGCCCCTATTCCTTCAGTGCTTCAGGAAATTGAGAATTTAAAATTGTACTTTTAAAGAAAAATTGCAGATTCAGAATAGAAGCCCAGATTATTTACCTTTTTCCCCCCCTCTCACAACCAGCCATCCTGCTCAACTCCCTTTCAGCTGCAAATAGATATGCGAGTTCCTTTTTCACCTGCAAATTGCACTTTGCCTCCAGCCTGCAAGAAAGCCTGGCTAAAGCATATCTTCTCTTGAAACCCATGTGGACAACCTACACTGTGATCTGGCTGAGAGGTTACACATCCGAGATCACCCATGATGCTAATAGCCTTTAAATGTGTGTTCTACCCCAACCGTATCGTGCCTCATTTCTTTGAGCACCTGCACTCCACACTGGAGTGTGTCTTATATTTACTTCTAATAAATCTTTCTCATGCTCCTTTTTTATTGATGTGCCCTGAAAATTCTTTTTCTGTGATGACAGGAGTCAATGAACCTGTGTGCTTATTTTAAGGGGGTGGGTTAAGTTCCTTGTTTCAGCCTCTGGGACCCAAAGACCCAGCTCATGACAACTGTCCCTTTTATTAAGCACTGAAGTCATCTACATGGCACAGTGCTATTTGGTTCTTCAAATGTCTACTTGACAGAAACATCACTGTCGGATGAAAGTGTTGTTATAATCAGGAATGTTGTCTCTTGAAACACAGTTGTTGCACTGTTGCTTTTGCTGTATAGCTTTTCAGTAAATAGGCTATTTCAGCGAGCTGAGCTTCTCAATCCTGCACACCGTGTACAGCCAAGATGGTCCTGATGCTTCAAGGGGAGCTTTGCCCATTGGACAGCATCTCATGGCTAACCTTCCCTTTAGTACTTACACAGTACTAAGTAAGTGAATTGCTTTGTTTATTCAACTTGGATTTGCCTTGTGAGTCAAAGCACTGCAGAATAAAAGTCAACTTACACAAACTGATTTAAAAATTTTTTGTTCCTCCTTCCTTTGCTCTTGTCAGAAGGACAAAAGAACACCAGGAAAGAAAGAAAATATAATAAAATAAAATAAGAACCCCTAAGGACACTTTTGGCCCTTGGTCATAACATTCCTTCCAATCCCTATTTGTATACAAGTTCCACAGTGGGGAAAAACTGCTAATGCTTATTGCATTTGCAGCTGAGCTTTTACCCACCAGCAATTCCACTTCAAGTCACAGGCCAGCGAAGTTCAGGTTCCTTCCACAGCCAGTTGAAGTATCCCCTTAGAAAAATAAAAACATAAAACACTCATACAATTTAAAAGAAAAAAAGCTGGAAAACTGTTTAAAAGGACAGGCAAGGAGTGTGTCAGTCATTTCTCTATCAGGCAACACTTTTCTAACCTGCCTTGAAAGCCACAGATGAAATAGAAATTCCTTTATCAAACACAAATACAAAGAGGGACTGACCTTTGATCAAATGTTCCTTTGTAGTTTCCACAAGGAAATTTGCATGAAAAAAAAAAGTATGCTGGATACTGCCGGCATGAAAAGTTAGGATGCAGCAGTGCAGAGAAAGCCAGGGGTCAAACTGCTTAACCAGGCTGGCAGAGGAAAGCTGGATTGCTTCCACTGAGCATGTGGGAGGTTTCTGAAGCCACAGAGGGGCTTGAAGGGGACAAATGTAGTTTTGTTCCATCCTTCAACACCCATTACTGTCATTTAGGCCTCGGGTTGAGTTCATAATTTTCATTTTAGACATTTGAGTGGTTAGGATGCAGAAAACCTAATTGATAACATAAACATCTTTCAAGTGTCTAATTTGTCTTCTGTAGTTGTTACAGGAGAACTTTATAAACCTAAACATTCCTCTTAATTTTCCTCCTTTAAAATGCTATCAGAAGGCCAGTAGCTGTCCTTGAAGTATTAACAAAAAAAAGATATGTGTATTATGTAACATTCCAAATGCACTAAAGACATTTATTTGTGAAATCAATAGATACAGAAAGATAATTATTTTCTCCATCAATTAGAGTACGTGATAGCTGATAACAAATATACTTGCAAGGAGATCCTTAGCAAAAAACCCAAAGTGCCAGCTCAGAGTAGTTACCTGTGTGTCTACTAACTCTAAGAAGTGAAAAAGGAAGAAAGCAGGGAAATGGAATCTGAAATTAGTGTTAGAAATCTAGGCCTGTCACTGACTTCCATAGTCATTTTTCCATTGAATTAAAGTACAGTTTTAAAGAATCTTTTTCAAGCATATAGGAGGCACTGAATATGTGTGGAATGAAAGAAATTGTGCACAATATTGACAATTGTTTGGGAAAGGCAAGCAAATGAAGAGTATTCTTTGTTCTTCTGAATTAAATCTTCACTGGGTGAGACATTTTTGATTTGGAACCACGATGCAAGATTATGTTTAAGTACATAGGCTAAAGAATGCAATATTTTGGTGCAAATCCCAGTAAATATATATGTTTGTTAATAAATTTCACTAAATTTCATTTTCTACCTCCTTAAAATAGAGATAATGGCATCTGCCACATAATACATGTGGAGTTTGGCTATATACAGTATTCAGGAAGTGGCAGTTACATAGCTCTCCAGTTTTATGCCTGGTTCCATATAAATTCCTCATAAAAGTCCCTTCATTCTTAGCTCACCATCTTTGGGGTCATAGCTTCAAAATATTTGCTTTTTTTGTGTGTTCCAACAGTCTTAATGATTCTAGTTGGTCCTCATTCTAATTGGCTCTTAACAGTGGCATTTGTCCTCATACCTGGGGATATGGACCACAGTAACATCACAAGCCCATAAGACACTGCAGTGCCTGCAGAAAGTGTTCTGTTTTATGAGATGACTTCTGTCTTCTTAGAGACTTTAATCTTAGTGCCACTCATCCAGGAAAGGAGGCATCATCGATTTTCTCAAGGCTGATAGTCTCTTTTCTAATAAGAATTAAAATAACTAACTCCTGATTGTTGGTTTATCTCCGCCATGAACTTTCATATGCAAAGCTCTTCTCTTTTCATATGCTTTTCTAAAGACATAAGACACCTTAAAAGAATCTATCAATGTGTAATAACTGGTTTCTTCAAATAGCCTTGGGCTTTTTTTTTTCTTCCTGTGTGTCTACTAACTCTAAGAAGTGAAAAAGGAAGAAAGCAGGGAAATGGAATCTGAAATTAGTGTTAGAAATCTAGGCCTGTAGCTCTCCATGAAATATTTATTTCATTACTTATCATTGGACACTTGTTAGCCTAGTTTTTTCAAAGTAAGCAATCCATAATTTAGGAGTCCAGATGAGCCGATCTTACAAAGAACAACATCTTGCATAGAGGAAAAGGGAAGACGATTGAATGTGATTCCTTGGTTTTAAACCAAGAGGGTGAAAGACCTTGATGTCTGGCCTACATCTAACAGTTCTGACCTTTCATTCATATGCTTTTATTGTACATAGAAGTCTCTGCAAAGTGAGAGCCCTTAAAAGTGTCATAAGAATGTCTAAAAGCATTGTGTTGTCAATTAGCATTTACAGAACCATATTTGAACATATCTGAAAAATTCATAAACCAACCATTCCTGCAATGACAGATTATTCTGAACTCAAACACTGTCTTCTATTAAATATTATCTTCTATTAAGTAATTCTACTACAGTTATCCTAAACATAAACATTCCAACATCTTTTAGTATTAGAGAAATAGGAGGAATGCAAATTGAGATGCATACCATCAGTACATATGTCCTGATGTATGGGCCACAAGTTGCCTTTACAAAAGCAAGCAACTGTATTGAGCTATAATTCACACGCCCAAAAGTTCACCCTTTTAAAACTACACAATTTGGTAGTTTTTAGAATGTTCATAGAGTTTTATAACTATCACCACTATTTAACTTTACCACATATAACCACCTCAAAAAGAATGTTTTATTTTCAATAATGCTTTTACCGTTTTAGGTATCTTGCATTTTCAGGTGAATTTCAAGGTCACTGTCCATTTATGCAAAACTAGCAGGAGGGATTTTGATATGGATTAGGTTGAATTTCTAGATCAGTTTGGGATCAGTATTGCCATTTTAACAACATTAAGTCTTATGATTCACAAATGTGGGATGTTGTTTCATTTATTTAGATTTTCCTAAACTTATTTCAAATATGTTTCACAGTGTTTAGGGATAAATTCTACACTTCTTTAATTAAAGTTATTCTGGTTTTATTCTTTTGATATTATCATTAAATACACTTATTTTCTGTATTTTATTTTAAAATTTTTCTCTGTTAGTGTCTAGAAATACAATTATTTTATTATTGTGCATCCTGCAACTTTTTTGACCTCACTTATTAGAACTGACAACCCTACAATTTTCTATATTAATGACAAGGTTTTATGCAAATAGACATGCCTTTACTTTTTTCTTTCAATTTTGCATGCATTGTATTTCTTTTTCTTGACTAATTTCCATGACTAGGACCTCTATTACTATGTTGAACAAAGGTGTCAAAAGCAGACAGTATTATCTCGTTCTTGATTTTAGAATAAAAACATCTCATCTTTTATAATTAAATAAGAAATTAGCTATTGGATTTTCAATGATAACATTGATTAGAGTGGGAAAATTCCCTTCTATTCCTTCATTGTACAATATCATGAAAGTGTATCTGATTTGTGAAATGATTTTCCTTGTCTCTTGTGATGATCATGTGGTTTTTTCCTTTATTCTGTTTTCAAATATTAAATCAACCTTCTATTAGTTGTGGCTTATAATCCTTTTTCTATGTTTCTGGATTTTCTGTGCCATATTTTGAGGATTTTGCATTTGCAATCATAAAGGATACTGATCGGTAGTTATCTTTTCCTTGTGTGTTTGGTTTTTGTATCAGGGTAAGAATGACCACATAGAATGAGTTGGGAAGTGTTCTTTACTTTTTTATATTTTGAAACAGTTTGTGAAAGATTAGTAATAATTCTTCTTTAAACATTTCACTAGTGAAGCAAAATGGAATTTGCTTTATTTGTGTAAGTTTTTTAAAAATTATTACTAATTCAAATTCTTTAATTGTTATATGTTTATTTAGACTTTCTAATTCTTCTTGAGTCAGTATCAGCAGCTGTGTCTCACTGAGAATTAATTTATTTTTCAAATTATCAGTTTTGTTGAACTATAATTATTAATAGTATTTAATAATTTGAGTCTTTTTACCACATAGATCAGTCTACCTAAAATTGTGTCATTTTTATTTCTTTCTCTTTTGTTTCTTTGCAAAGCGCCAACTTTTGGTTCTGGTGATATTCTCTATTATTTTTCTATTCTCTATTATTAATTTTCATTCTAATAGCTATTAATTTAATTCATCTGGCTTGTTTTGGGATTAGTTTGTTAATCATCTTCTGATTTTTTTCTTAAGGCAGAAGAAGTTAAGTTACTGATATCAGAAATTACTTCTTTTTAATGCAGACACTTATAGTAGTAAACTTTCTTCTAGATACCCCTTTATCTATATTCATACATTTAATGTTGAAAGTCAAAGTATATTTTAATTTCCTTTTAATTTATTTTTTGATTCATGGCTACTTAAGAACATGTTGTTTAATTTTCATTATTTATGGGTTTCCAAATTTTTCTTTTGCTATTGAGTTCTAATTTCATTTCACTGTGGCTAGAAAACATACTTTGTATGGTTTTAACCTTTTCAAAAGCATTAAGGTTGTTTTAAGCACTAACATACAGTTAATACTGGAAAATGTTTTGTGTATGCTTGGAAAGAATATATGTTCTTTCCTTCCTGGATAAAGATGCTAAAGATGTCTTTTAGTTCTAATTTGATTACAGTATTTTCCCAGTCTTTTGTTTACTTATCCATCTTTGGCCTTAGTATTATTTCCATTATTAAAAGTATAGTATTGAAATATCTGAGTATTATTGTTGAGCTGCTATTTCTCTCATTATTCCTTTTATTTTTTGCCTCATATATTTTGGAATTCTATTGTTAGATGTATGCAAGTCTATATAATTATTATGTGTTCCTGATGGATTGACCACTTAATTATTCTAAAGTGCCCTTCTTTGTCTCTAATAACATTGTCATCTATATCTATATCTATATCTATATCTATATCTATATCTATATCTATATCTATATCTATATCTATATAGATATATATCTATATATCTATATAGATATATATCTATATAGATATATATCTATATATCTATATAGATATATATCTATATATCTATATATCTATATAGATATATATCTATATAAATATATGATTTAGCCACTGACATTTTGTCTGATACTAGGATTGCTCCAGGGCCCTTTTGGTGGATATGTCCTTTTCCATCTTTTTACTTCAAGCGTATTCATGTCTTTGAATCTAACATGCCTCCTACTGATAGCATATACTTGGGTTTTATGTTTCCACTCCATTCTTTCAGACTTTTGTGTGAGTGGTGACAGGGACTGAACTCAGGACCTGGTGTGATACTATCCCTGAACCACACCCCCTCCCCTAGACTCTTTAATTGGAGTATTTAATCTACTTAAATTCAGTATAATTATCAATAATTTAAGAATTTATCTGCCTTTCTCCTACTTACATTCCATATGTCTTGTATCCTTTTCCCCCCTCTATTCTCCACTGCTGAGTTTTTAAATATTAAATAAGAAATTTTCTAGTGTACCATTTTAATTCCCTTGTTGCTTTATTTATGATATACATCTATGGGCTATTTTCTCTGTTGTTACTCCAAGAATTAAAATAAACACCTTCACGTATAACAATATAGTTTATATTAATGCCAATTTAATTTTAGTAACATATAAAGTTTTAACTTGTATAGCCCCATTCTTTCACCTTTCCTATGAGCTATTATTATAACATGAAGTATATCTTTATACATTAAAAGCTTATTAACACAGTTATATAATGATTGCTTTATAGAATTTACTTTTAAATCAAGAGAAATGTTATAAATTGAAAAATTTATGCTGTTACTGTGTTTTCCTACATAGATAAATTGCCTTTTCTCTATATCTTTGTGTAGTTTTATGTTTCTATATGATATCAGTTCAGCCCAAGATACTCCTTTTAGTATATCTTACAGGTTAAGTTTCCCAAGAGAAGACTTTCACTTTTGACTTCGTTTTTAAATATGATAGTGTCTCAATTTCTTCTTTGTTTTTGAAGGATAATTTTGCTGATGTAGAAATCTTAGTTAACAGGTTCATTTTGTTCCCCCCTCCACAGCTGTTTTAGCATGTCCTTCTACTGCTTTCTGCCCTCCATAGTTTCTCTCTTTCTCTTGCTCATGTTTCTGTCTGTGTGTCTCTGCATCTCTCTCTTTCTCTCTCTCTCTCTCTCTCTCTCTCTCCCTCTCTCTGTCTCACCCTCTCTTTGAGACAGTCTTACTATGTAGTTCTGGTTGGCCTTAAACACAGTTTGTAGTCCAGGTTGGCCTCAAACTCATAGCAATCTCCCTGCCTCGGCCCCTTGAGTGCTAGGATTACAGGTGTATGTCATCATGCCAGAAATCAGCTATTAATCTTTTAAAAATTTCTGTACATGGTGAATCACTTCTCTGTTGTTGTTCTGAAGATTCTCGCTTTGACTTTGTTTTTGATAGTTTGAATAAGTTGTATATCTCTTTGGGTTTACCTACTTAGACTTCTTTGATTTTCTAGGGCTAATGAGGATTAATATTAAATACTGATTGATATTTTCTATCAAATTTGCAAGCTTTCAGCCATTATTTTTTCAAACATTTTGTCTTTTATTTTCTTTCCTTTTTCTCAGAGAGTCTCATTATATACATAGTAATACACATGGTGGTAGGCAACTTTTCTCTCAGCCTTTGTTAATTTTGTATATTTTCTTGCTTCTCTTCATTGACGGGGTAATTGCAATTGATCTGTCTTTACATATGTTGATTCTTTCTTCTGGTTCAGATCTTTTATTACACATTTCCATGAATTTTTCATGTCAGTTATTGTACTTTCTAACTCCAGAATTTCTACTTGTTTGTCTTTATAATTCCTTGTCTCCATACTGACACTCTCTATTTGTTAGATACTGCACACATACTTTCTTTTAGTTCTTCAGTTACAGTGGTGACTCAGATCATGAACTTAATTTGTTCCATGAGTCTAGGGGAAAAGTCTGCATCCGTGTTCATTCAGGGAAGATGATATTCATATTCATTACCCCATGCAGATTTGCAAGGGGAGACAAAATTTTGCCAAACACTTCTGTTTGGGAATGACATTGTTTGTGAACAGGACCATTCATGAACTGAGGTATTACTGCAGGTGTCCCTTAATGTTTTGGATTGACTGACTTAAAATTTCATCTAGTTAACCCAGTGTCAGGCACTGTTTGTATTGGCTGCTTTTTCCTTTGTGTATTGGTCATATTTTTCCATTTCTTTATATGTGTCATAATTTTTAATTGAAAACTGGATGTTTCCAATAATGTAATTGCTATTTCTTGTAATCATACTCACCTTTTTCAGAGTTTATTGTTCTTATGGTTGTTGTTTCCTTGGTTAGCTCTGTTGCTTCAAAATGCAGAGAGTGATCCATGGAGACTGAGAATAAGGAAACAAGCTTTATTAACCAGGCATGGAGTGCAGAGTGTTGACCTCCTGGAATAGGTGTCTGGACATTACATAGGGAGTGATTTCCAGGTCTGAAGCTTGCTCCTTATTTGGTGTGATTTTTGGTGCTAGGGGTGAAGACTAGAAGTGGCTTTAGAAGCAAGAGGGCCTTCCTGAGATGAAGTCATTCAGGACAAAGGTCTGTTGGTCACTTAGTCTGCATGATTCAGCAAAAAAGAAATGGGAGGGATAGTCAGGAGGACTAAGGAGAGCTAAAATGGCATCTATTCAAATTGACATTGTAGGTGTTACTTCATTCTTTTCCTAAACTAATTCTGTGACGTTTGTATTTTGTTACGTGTGACTACTAAAGTCTCAATTTGTTTAGCCTAGTGGTTAATTCATGATTGGATAGAGAGTTCCTTAGATGCCTTCAACAAATGAATCTCCCAGCCCTTGCTGCGTAGGTTAGAGGCATATCTTCAGTGCTCTAGAGTAGTTTATATCCTTGCTTTTGCCTTCACTTGCTGCTTAGTCAAAGCCCCAGTCTCAGCTAGAGGTCGAAGAGTAGGACCTTGGTGGGTTTATTCTGGTCTTGTGCACAACCCTGCACGTACATCTGGCCTTCTAGTTCCCCTAGACGTATTGGAGTTTTTCAAAACCCCTTGTCAAATTTAATTCTCTCTTTTTTTCCTTTTAAATTTTTTGACTAGTTTTGTTCACCCGAATTGATTTCCTCACTCTAGGAAGTTGTGATGTTAAATTACTACTGATTGTCTTCAACACGGATTCTCTGAGTCAATCCAGTTAAATATGGGCTTTCCAAGTGAGGAGTTCCCAGAAGCTGCCAGACATGTCAAATTAGAACATTCTCTAGGAATAGCGCTCTTAACTCATTCTGTCCCCTTTAGGGCCTACCCCTGCTGTCTGAGTTGTGAAGTTGTTGAGTTTGAAGACTATACTAGACTGGGAACAGAGAGAAAGGCTTTGGGGCATACTAAAATGCATAAAACTCACTTATTTTGAATATCACCTATCCCTGCACAAATGTTCCTTGGATTGTTATGAACCTTTGATTAGTTTCCAGTTATAACAAAGCTCATTTTGACAATTTTTTTGCCAATGTTCCCCTTGCTGATATGAATGAGTAGATTTTCAGGGGTCCTTATTCATACTGTGTTCTTCACACAGGTTAGCTTTAAAAGGAGAATCTAAGTAATTACATTTGGTGTTACCATAGTTCTACAGGTTCCCCTATGTTAGACTCCAGCCAGTTTGCCAACACGTGCATTTAGATCCCCCAAAATGGACATGACTCATGATTCACAGATTCTTCTCTGACAGAATAGGACCACTTTGGATTCAGAAAAGATTCAATTGTCAGTAGCCTTCTTTTTTCTTACTAGGAATTGAACTCAGGACCTGTGCTTGCCAAGTAGGCACTTGTGCCACTGCACTAGATCCCTGACCCTCAATTGTGAGTAGAAAACTTGGTGATTTCTCATGTTTTTACAGCAAGGGTAGTTGCCAGTGTTCTTCTCACCAATTTGCCTTGCCCCTGTGGGCAAAATATTTTTCAGCAAATGTAGTAACACATAGCAAGATTTTCCACATCCTGATTGTTCATCTGTTTTTACCTAGTTTCTTAGCTGGTGTTTCTAATAAAATCATCAAATATGAATTGTAACTCTTAGAATTTAAGCATCTTTTAAGAAGAGACAATGCATTTTGTCCTCAGCTAAAATACAAAAATAGTAACTCTGAGTGCTATTAATTTAAATTGTTCTGGAAACATTTCTAAAGAACATAAAATAAAAATGTGAATACTGAAAATCTTACTTATGGATCTAAACATTTGGGAGATTTGGTTTATCTCTAAAATGAGAATATATTTTATGCATTCACAAACAACTTCAGCTTCTTAACTTGTGATAGGCAGCATTTTTTAAGTGGAGCAGATAGTAAATGACCTGAATGACTTTAAGAAGAAAGACAGAGTAAAAAATAAGATGTAGCATTCACTATACTTTAAAAAAGGAAGTAGAATAGTCAGGTCTACTGAAATCCATGACAAAGACCTGAATAGCCAGAAAGGGCTATAAATCACTTTACAGAAATCACTGTCACCAAAGAATCTATTAATTGCAAAAATACTAAAATTTCTGAACTAGAAACCTAGAAAATACATTTCCAAGCTGAGAAAATGTTCACCAGCTTCTAAAACTGGAAAACATTGAAAAATGGAGTATCATCAATGCTTCATTTTTTAAAAACTGAAAATAGCAAGAAAAAATAGGTTTGATTTAACTAGTGATGTTCAGAGCTGAACAAACATGGGCTATCATAGAGTGGACACCATCATAGGTATGTGATGCCCAAAGCATAAGGGACTAAGTGGCTAACACACTTGGTTACCATGTTCAGATTTCTGATCTGATATCTGTTACTATGCGCTAATTATAGGACTAATTGATGAAGGTGGAAGAAGTATAACTTTGAGTTATTTGGAATAAAATCATCCATTTTTAAGTACAATACCATTTCCCACGTATATTTTGTTTCTCAGTGACTTGAAACTAAAACATTACCATTGAGAAGTAGATATATTTTTATTAGCTCAATGGGTTATAAAAGAGTCTCTCAGCGCTGGTAGAAGGTCAGTTCATTGGCCAGGAGCTTTGGCTCCCTAAACTCAATTTATGTTGTTTTCCATCTCCTTCTACCCGCCATTCTCTTTTCTACAGCACTAGGAGCCTGCACTCTTATCTTTCTATTAGATTCATTTCCAAATATCCTTGATGTTTATTTGTTCATTGTGTTCTTTCCCTGATTTCTACTCCTTTTAATCTTTAATAATAATTTTTTTGTCTTTTTGAGGCGTGGTCTTGCTATGCAGTTGAGGCTGGTCTTAAGCTCACTTTGTAGCCCAGGCTGGTCTTGAACTCACAATCATCCTTCTGCCTCAGCCTCCCGAGTGCTGGGATTATAGGTGTGTACCACTGTGCCCAGCTCAATAATTTTAAATATATTTGGTTTGTTGTCCCTACCATAGTATAGCTTTATAGGAAGTCCTTATATTGTGTTAGTTTTCTGATTCTTGCTGAAGGCAGAATGTGTTTTGTTGTGTTTTGTTATGATCACAAACACATAACACCCTATTAAAATCAGGCTTCTAATCATATATTCCTGGGTAACTAGCTGGCCTACAGGTGGGATTTATGTTCCCCTTTCAATAACCTAAGGGTACCATTGGGCCATACCAGTTTCTATTACTTTCTCAGTTTGCGCAGAGTAGGGTAGCAGTTCTGTTCCAGATTAGTAGACAGTTTGGCTCTAAATCCGCAAATAGAGCAAGATTGATGCTTTAATTTATCCAAAGGAATTTTAATTTAACTTCTTCCCCTCCCACAAATCCAAGTCACAAAAATAAGCTCCTTTATTACCTCCTTGGGCTAGTGGATAGAAATAATTTGTCCTTTTTGCACTGGAGGTGTACCTTTTGAAGTTATGGCTTCATGCAAGGTTTTGGTTCTTTTTCCTCAGTTTACCAGACTCTCAAAGTCATTTTATGTCCTGATGGCATTTAGAGCCCAGCTGAGAGCTGCTCCTAGTCCAGGAATCTCCCAGTGCTGGTGAAAGTTCAGTTCATTCACCAAGCACTTCTGCTTTGGCTCCCTAACAAGGAGCTTTGACTCCTTAAAATTGGTTAATATTGTTTACTCTGTGTTCCTTTCTTATAATCCCACCCACACACTAACAAATTGTCAGTCAGTTCAAACTGTTCTGCCAAAACACCCTAGACTAGGTTACCTAAGCAACAAACATTTATTTTCACAATTCTGGAGGATGGAAAGTTCAAGATCAAGGTGTTGGCATATTCCGTGTCTGCTAAAGATCCTCTCTGTATTTCACAGAGGGCTACTTTTTGTTGTAGCCTTATACGAGTTGAGTGTGCAAGAGTGGTCTCACATGCTTTCCAGTCTCCTCCTCTTTCTTCAAGAGCACCAGTCCCATCGCCTCCTTTAAACCTAATCACCTCCCAAACACTCCACCTCCAAACACGTCACCTTGAGGATCAAGGCATCAGCACATGGATTTGGGTAGGAGGGATGCAAACATTCTACCCAACATGGATAGTATAATTAGTCTACAGCATAAATTATATCATGCTGTATCCACTATCTCTAAACACACTAGCTGTGAGCCATCTTGCCAGAACCATAAACTTCCTGGGCACCTACTGTCTTCTTCTCCTCACAAGACTGAGCAACACTATGGGTATAAATGGAGATCATTATATGAAGTGAAATAACCGAGGCACATACAGAGAAGTATCACATGCTCCCATTTATATGTGGAATCTAAAAATGCTGCTTTCATGGAAGTTGAAAATAGAATGATGGTTACCCCAGGGTCAGGAACTAGAGAAAGACAGGTTAACAGTTTGTAAGTATGATGGGAGAAAAAAGTTCAAGTGTTTTATCACACAATGGGGTGATTTTAGATGAGTATATATACCTCAAAAGAAAAAAATTTGAATATTTTCACCATAAAGAATTGATCACTGTTTGAGAAGATGGATGTGTTTATACTGATTTAAAAATTATTCCATATACAAAATATCACACAGTTCCCCATAAATATGTACAATTTTGTCTCAGTTAAAACTTAATGTTTTTAAAAGTTTACAGTTAAACATAGTATATCAGTCAAGGTTTACTAGAGAAACAGATATAACACAAGATATACAACAGTACAAGAAATTACACGATTGGCTTACAATGGTCAGCCACAGAGTTGAATAAGGGAGTGTGCAGAGGATGTCTGCACACTAGAAGTTGAAGGGTCCAGCCCAAGAGCTGGAGCTTAGTGCCATGTCCCGTGCAAGTCCATATCGGGAGGCTAATGGGTCTATGACGGAACACGGAATAATCTACGATGGAAGGCTGAAGGGTCTACGACCAAGGCCGGAGACCCAGGCAGAAGCTAAACAGTCTGTGCCAGAAGCCAGGAGATGACGTCCAAGCTGAAGGCAAAAACTGGAGCTCCTCCAAAGAAGCAGCAATCAGTCCCTCCTCATTTGCCTTTTTTTTTGTATGCAGGCTGCTCCCCTGGGGTTGGTGTAGCAGTCACACCATCTGCCTGCCCCCCTCTTGCACAGGCTGAGGATGTTACAACTACGGACCTTAACCCCCCTGCTGAATCACTTAAAGTTCCTCCCTTTTCAAATTGACACAGTGAGCAATATCCTAGAACAGTAACTGCTTGTTCTTTATACTCCAGAATGCAGAGCTGCTTAATTAAACTTCTAGACTTCTCAAATTGATACAATGTATAAACCATAACACAGTTTCCTTATAATTAAATAATGATACTCTAAGATATATACCTATGATAAATAAAAAGTTACCAGTAGCTGATGTTAATTGTAGCATTAGTTATAATAACCAAAAAGTAGAAACAATCCAAATGTCCAACTACTGTTAAATGGATAAATCAAATATAGTAATGCATCCATACAGTTGAATAGTGTTTGACCATAAAAAGAAGTACTGATTACTCCTATATGCTACAGCTTGGATGTGTTCTGAAAGCCTTGTGCTAAATGAAAGAAGTCAGACACAAAAGACCAGATTGTATGATTCCTTTTATGTGGAATCTCTGGCATAACCAAGTCCATATAGACTGAAACTAAATTGCCGTTAGTCATGGGTTAGGAGGAGAACAAGATTGGGAATGACCGCTGAAGAGTACCATGTTTCTTTTAGGGTTGATGAAAACTTTCTTTAATTAAATAGTGGAGAATTTGTACAATTCTGTGAATAGTATGCTTTAAAACAGTATGTTTTATAGTATGTAGATTTTATCTCCAGAAAGGTCTTTTTAAAAAATGACGCTCTGTATATTTAGAAAAGGAAGATGAGGCTAAAAAGAGTCAACAATCTCACAATTTAGAAACTCTTCTGGGAACAACTTAGTATGCTTCCTTCTTGCATTTTACTATATATATTTTATTAGGTATGAGGTATGTATCCATTTACTTTAT